>JARJHC010000107.1:6947355-7074303 GCA_031304145.1 Cardiospermum halicacabum | reverse complement strand
ACCCATTATCAGTTCTCAAACGCTTGACTTTCTTTCCAGTCTGCTTTTCAACCAATGCCTTTCAATCTCTGAAGGTCTCAAAAGCTTCAGACTTATTCTTCAAGAAATAGACCAAAACTTTTCTTGAAAAATCATCAATCAATGTCATCATGTAACTAGAACCACCTTTTGATGAAACACATGATGGTCCCCAAAGATTAGAGTGAATATAATCCAATGTACCTTTAGTTTTATGTATTCCAGTGCTGAAGCTAACTCGTTTGTGTTTGCCGAAGACACAATACTCACAAATCTCCAAATTGGATATATTCCTATCACCCAAAAGACCCCTCTTACTCAGCATTGCCATGCCTTTCCGACTCATATGTCCAAGTCTCATATGCCACAACTTCGTAGTATCTGTTTCGCTTGATGTAGAAGAAATAGAGGCAGAATCCATAATAGTAGACCCCATCAAATAATACAGCCTACCAAATTTCTTCGCCTTCATAACTACCAGCACACCTTTACTAACCTTCAGAACTCCACCTTCACCAGTGAATTTGCAACCAGTATCATCTAAAACATATAATGAGATAAGGTTTTTCTTAATATCAGGAACATACCGAATGTCTACCAATGTTCGAATCACGCCGTCATGCATCCTAATCTTCACAGAACCAATACCCGCAACGTTACAAGGTTGGTCGTTGCCCATTAACACAACACCTCTTTCGGATTCCTCGAAAGTAGTGAACCATTCTTTATGCCGACATATATAGAATGAGCACGCAGAATCAAGAATCCACCCTTGATTAGATTTAGTATTATCATCAATGACTGTGTAGAAATCATAGTCTTCATCCTTATCTTGCACAACACTGGCTTCTGGAGGTTGCTCTGATTGTTTACTATTTTCTTTATTCTTTTTCTGAAGAGCCCAACAATCCTTTTTTATGTGTCCTTTCTTCTTACAATAATGGCAAACCACATACTTAAACTTTGATTTTGATCTAGAGCGATTTTTACCAGATTCTCTAGATTCGGGTCTTCCTCTAACCACTAAACCTTCAGCAGGATTATCTGCTCGGTTTTTTGACATCTGATTATCAAATAACTCATTCGAATAAAGCGCTGATTTGACGTCTTCCAACTCTAGAGAAGTATTACTATAGATCAACGTTTCTCTAAAGTTCTTGAAAGAAGGAGGTAGAGAATGAAGTAACACAAGGGCTTGATCTTCATCTTCATACTTGATGTTCATGTTAGATAGATCCATTACAATAGAAGAGAATTCATTAATATGGGAATTGATCGACGTACCTTCTGCCATCGATAGGGTGTATAAACGATGTTTGGCGATCAATTTTGTAGTGAGATTCTTTGTGATATATAGAGTCTCCAATCTATCCTATAATCCTTTTGTAGTATTCTGATCGATAACCTATCTCAGAACCTCATTAGACAGACACAATTGGATCATGGATAATGCTCTCTCATCTATCTCCACCATCTTCTCTTCATCCTACGATTTAGGAAATTCTTTTTTCTTCAAAAGCGCCTTCTGCAATCCATGATGTGTCAAAATCACTTTCATCTTGACTTTCCACATTGCGAAGCTCATGTTTCGATCGAACTTCTCAATATCGAACTTTGTTGATGATGTTGACGCCATGACTATTTCCAACTTATGCTCTGATACCAGTTTGTTAGGAATAGAGGAGACATAATAGCACCTACTAGAGTAGAAACAGAACAACAAAGTATGGAAAGTAGAAAGAGACACAAGAGATTTAACGTGGTTCGGCGATGTGCCTACTCCACGAAGGAAGAGAATAACAATTCACTATAATGGTCAAAAGGATTACAAGATATCACACAAAATAGCCACAAAATGCTACACTCAAATCTCACAACCCAAAGCTCCCAAACTAAAACCCCTAACTCACGAATGTGTTTCCCACAGTCACAATGTGTAATTCTCTCTAGAACTGTATGCTTTCTTCTTTATGAGATACCTCTATTTATAGTGATAAAAAATCCCACTTTCCTAATAGTTTCTTTCCAATAAGGAAAAAACAAACCATAATAATTGGGAAAAACAAATCTCCTCAAATTAGGAAAACTAGCAAATAGGAAGTAGATAAAAAAAAAACGAAAATAGAAATTCCTTCCAAAAAGGATTCCTAGGGAATCAAGTAGTTTAGGATTCCTTATAATTCAAGGCATCCTAACAGTTAGGTACGCCTGGAGCACCACGTAGGATTTAGGCTGACCAACCATTAATTGACACAGGTACATTAAGTAACGAGAGAGATAAGTATTTAATAGGAGAGATACAAAACATGTGACCAACCATTAATTGACACGTGTACATCATCAAGTAAGTAAAGAGAGAGATGGGTATTTAAGAGGAGAGACAATACAAGACATGTATGAGGTGTTTTTATCTCTCTCCTCTTGATGTATACGTTTCAATTAATAATTGGTTGGACTCAAATCTTACCTGATAGTCCCGACCTACCTAAATCTTTCATATATAAATATAGAATGTAATAAATGATAAAAACGTGGGGTACAATTGCCACACTTCTATACAATTGTCTCTTGATATGCTAATAATGATAGAGGTGATAAAACCATTAAAAAAAAAGGTAATGAGTGATAGGATAAAGAAAATCCCTCCACACTATTATACTGCATTGGACATGCTCTTAATTAAAAAAAATTAAAATAATTAAATTGAAAAATCATTCCTCCACAAATTTAATAAATTTAGAATTTTTAAAAAAAATCCATTCATAATACAAAATGAGTAATTGCCAAAAACCTCCCAAGTTTTGAAACGTTTGATTTTCCACCACCGGTTTTCAAACATTGTACCAAACCGCCCCCATTTACAAAACCAAAGTTGTTTTCTGTTATGATTGGATGTTTTCTGTTAATAGGGGCAGTTTGACACAAACGTTTGAAAAACTGTGGCGAAAAATCAAACGTTTCAAAATTTGAAGGATTTTTGATAATTGCCCTTTATTAATTCTCTTAATGATATTGATACGTTTATCACATCTCAATTGGTGGACAAATTATGATTTATAAATATAAATGTGATATTGTTTAGGGTTTTTCATAATATAAAAATTTAAATTACTTTAAAAAAAATTATTTAACTAATTATATTTCAATTGTTCCACATTTTATTTCATATTTTATCAAAAGTAGTTTAATTCAAAAATACCTTTTTCTTTATTTTTAAATTTAAATATTTAAATTAATTTAATTTATCAACCTGTGGATTTCTTTAAATTTGATCTTTTTTTTAAATATATATTTTTCTTAATTTTTATTTATATTTTATTCCATTAATTTTATATTATAATTTGCGAAATTAAAACTATTCGAATAAAAATTCATAACAATATCAAATACTTTTAAAATAAAGGAATAATTATTCTGCATTTTAATTATAATATATAAAAATTAATATTGGAAATGATAAAACTAAAATGATATACAAAATAAATTACCAATTAGAATTATGTAAATATATAATTTATAATTAATATTCAATTATTATTACTACAACTTTAACAATTATTAAAACATGTAATATCTATGTTATTAAAGAATAATGGACTAAAAAATTCTACCACAAAATTAAACTTAATAAAAGAAAAGAAAAAAACGATTGTAATCACACAATTATATATCTTCTTCAAATATGAAAAAATATTGCAAATTATTCCAAGTAAGTTGGGTAAGCATTATATATCTTCTTATTTTTTTAAATATTATTTTGCTCACCTGTAATTATAATCAAATATTGTTTATGCTCACTTACTATTTTGATATTTATATTTTAATCCATTAGTTTTATATTATAATTTTATTCTTTATAAATAAAAAAAATTAACAAGAAAAAATATACGTATCATTTAGAGAATTAATAAAAAATAATTACCAAAATCCTCCAAAATTTGAAACGTTTTATTTTTTGTCACCGTTTTCCAAACGTTTGTGTGAAACCGCTTCATTAACAGAAAACATCCAATTATAACAGAAAACAACTTTGAAAATCGGTGGCGGAAAATCAAACGTTTCAGAACTTGGGGGGTTTTTGGCAATTATCCAATACAAAATCATAATACATAAATTGAAAACTAAAAAAAGTAAAAATAAAACGGTCTACGATAATACTATCCCAAGTCAAACCACAAGACAAACTAACCCCTTGTTTGGATGACTTCCAATGTGGTTTTATAAAGTATGGTTTAATATGGTACAGGTCAATATGGTATGGTTGGAACCATCAAATTCTGTTTGGATATATGATTTTATAAAGTATGGTTAGCATTATAGAATTTTTATCTTTGATTGGTTTGGCAGTATGTTATGGTTTAATTATATGTAAATGACAATAATATCTTTTTATACCTTATACTTAATTTTTAATTTTTATTTTTAAATAATATTATTTTTTTTTCATAATCACATATAATATGACAAGAAATTAAAAAATAAAAAATAAAAAAGAAGCTAATATTAAGCCACTAAATACAACAATGGATAATATAAAAATTTCACATGTTCCTTGAGAAATATAACTAAAAATAGTAGGAATAATAATTTTATATTTAAAACATAAATTGTCCATAAAAGTTAAACTTATAATCTTTAAGTCTTATCATCACAATAAAACAAATTTCAAACATGAATAATTCCAAAGTTCATAACATAAATGTTTGTAAGAACTAATATGCAATCAGACAAAAATTAAAAATAAAAATTAAAAAAGAAGAAGAAGAAAAACCCGATAACCAGAACTCAATTTCAAAATCGAGAAGCATTTTGAATATTGTGTTGAAGTTTGGTGTTCGTGATCTATGTTAGTGATTTTTAATCGAATGCAAACCTAAAAGATTAAAGGGTAATTTTGTAAGTAAAAAAATATTACTAGACTAGTTTGAGAATGAAAAATATTTAAACCAGGTCAACACACCGATTTGATGGTTGAAGAAAAGACACAAATTAAACTACGGTGAACCATGGACAACCTTGAAAATAAAGATAGAAATACAACCAAACAATTAGTGGTTTGGTTAACCAAACCACCAAAAACCTTCCATCCAAACGAGACCTAAGGAGTAGGTCCATGGGCTTCGGTCAGTTGGAAATGATTTGCACCTAATGCATTTTGAAAGTAGGGTTTCACGGGTTTAAGCGATTTCTCTCCGAATCGTTTCAGCGAAGCTGGTTTTATAAGTTTTGCATTTTCTCTCTGCTTTTCACACACACACACACTCAAATGGCGGATAACGTGGAAACTGAAACCTTCTCTGCAAAAGAAACTACTCTTGATCAAGACTTGCAAGAAGATTTATCAACCACTCATCCTGGTGGTTCTAGCAAGAAGGTTGAAGAAACTGAGATTGGTGACATTGTAACCATGGAAAACACTCTGAATCAAGATTCCGTGAAGTCTGAAGAACTCAATCAACATGTGGGTTCCGTTCTTGAAGACGATTGCAAAGAAAATTTGCCTGCTTCACAACTTGTGACTGTTCTTACTGTTGAAAGTAATGTTGCGGAGACCGAAAGGACTAGGATGGTGACTGATCTTGAACGCGGATCAATCTTTGTGCACAAGGATGCTGGTGTTGCGTCTTCTCTCAAGATTGAAGTCATTGATGATACTGCGTTGATTGAATATCTTCCTGAGGAGGAGGAGGACTCTGGTAGCAATAAAAAGAAAGCCAAACTACAATCGAGAAGGAAGGCCAAAGTTGCTAAAAGGATGGCTGCTGAGAGGTTCAAGAATGTGACCCCCATTGTTGAAGAAGAAGACTCTGGGTTCAAGAAATCAAGAAGAATCTACTCTAGGCAGGAGATGGAGGCCCTGAGGTTTACTGACATTGTCCAGCAGCGCAATTTGTGGAGGGCTATATACACTGGCCTTGGGGCTGTGGTATCTGCTGAGTATGATCGACTTGCAAATTCTAAGCAGAAGAACAATTTTGTGGATTTTGATCCTCGCCGCCACTTTCAAAGCAAGATGGATGCTCCCGGGATTCTCAGTAAGTCTTTTCTTATCTTGTGATTTGTTTTTCTTTTCCGTATTGGAATTCTTGGTGATTCATTGTGAAATACGTGTTCTTTGGATTGATTCTGTGCTGCATCTTAACTTGTGCAATGAAGATATTCAAGATTTCTATTGTATTGTATTTATTCTTTTCCTTGCATTGCTTGTTACTGTATTGGAATTCTTGATGATGCATTGTGAATTGTATTACAAGATTTGCTTAGAGTGGTAAGCTACACATGGAAGAAAATATGGGTTATTTTCTTGGTATGGCATCATGGCAGAAAATTAGTTGGGCCCTTTTTCTGTTAAATAGTTTCTTCAAAACATGAAATCATGTTTTTTTTTTTTTTTTTTTTCCTCTTTGAATATGCTGTGTACAAGTCCTAATAATTTTCTAGACAATTCTTGGTGACAGGACACCTAAGAATCAAAACTATTTGGTTGTTTGGTTCTGTTTATGACTACCAGTCATCAAAGGCTTTTCTGTTTTAAATGGTTCAATTTCCTCAATGTCTTCATCACCCATTTTGTTTCCTCAAATTTTTAGCGATTCACATGTTGGAGATTCGTTGTCAGTACTTGTTTCTTTGTTCTCTTTTATTCCTTTATATAGTTTTTAAAATTATTTAGCGAGTTTATTATTGTGTTGCCACATTCCAGTTTCTAGTTCGTTCTTCCAGTTTTTTGTATTACAATTCTTACTTCTTTGCCTTGTTTTTAAAAATAGAATTTCAGTTTGATGATACTGTCCATTTTGTGTAGGTTTTGACTCTTTTGTGTCAATTTGATGGGTTCATTTTCTTTGCCACAGGTGTGGTGGCTGCAAGGGGACGAAGAAATCATTGCAATATCTTTGTGCATTGAAGAGTGGCCTAAGAATTCTGCAAAGTTCTTTGTTATGTACATGATACATATTTCTGATTTGTATACTACTTGTGTACATGAAAATTCTTGCTGAGGGCCAATCTGGTTCTCTAATTCTTTTTTCTTTGTTTGCCTTTTAGCAATGCTATGGTTCTATGGATCATATGCCTGATTCTTTTGTAAATGAAAACATTTGTGGCACTTATACTCTTAATAATACTTGACTCTTTGGTTTTGATGTTTGAAAAGTACTACCTGTTATTTTCACTTTCATGTATGTTCGATATCTGTGTGGCTAAATTGGCTAGATTTCAGAAAGTAAGACTTGTCTAAGCTTGCTGTTACTTTCAGGGGAAGGGTGTTCCCGAAAGCCAGATAATGAACTAGAATACATTGAAGATTGTGGGATAGAAAATTTAACTGGTGGGGATCCTACTTGTTGTCACACTACAGAGTTTGAAGGAGCCTCCACAGTCACAGAAGAAGATTATGACACGGACGAAGACTATGCTAGCATTCAACGACCTGCCTTTTTCGTGCAAGGAGAACCTGATTTTGATGCAGGACCTCCAGAAGATGGATTAGAATATCTCCGGCGTGTCAGGTAAATAACAGATCATTTATGTTCCTTATAATTGTAATGGTTGTTTGCCATAACATTAGTTTTTCTGTGCTTATGATGGAATATAAAATTGGATAAACAGCTGGGCTCTTCTCTAAATTGGATAAACAGCTAGGCTCTTCTCTAAATTGGATATACATAACATTAGATTAAGGAATCTCTGTCCTTAATCTTGATGTGGAGAAATTGCTTCTATCAACTTGGATTTGTCATGTCAATGGACCCACCTAGGAGAATGCTATACAAGATACGATATATGCATATTTTAAAAATAGATTTATGTATGTATGTATGTGTGTACATATACATACTTATACTAATACAAGCCTTAACACCATATATATGTATATTCATACACACGTAATACAAGGAGGTCTGAGAAGATAATGCTTTGTTTACCACTGCACCCCACTTTAAATTAATGTGAATAATGCAATTTTCAAAGTAGATAGATACTGAGATGTGGACTTATATGGATAATATAGTTTGCGCCTTCCTGAAAATAAATAGAAGTGTCTACATAGTTTCTTGCCAATCTGAGTAATTGTTTGGGAGCTCCTTCATGTGAAATGAAAGTTGGTGTAAATAGAAATAGTAGTGCTTTTTTGCTTTCTTGGCTTTTGGATTGATTGCTTGGTAATTGGTTAGGTCGATAGCTTTTCAGTTCTGAAACAGTAAAAGTTTTTAGTGGTGTAACAATCTATATTAGTTACTCATAATAAGGAAGTATGGATGTAATGTAATATGTGAATATTTTGATGGATTTTGTTTGGAATATGATATAGTACTAATGTATTTAGCTGTATACAAAACAAACAAGTTCATAGCTATACTAGAGAACTAGCTCAGTTGTCTCTTGAATAATCAGCAAACAAGTACCTATAATAAACTGTGTGCGGGCTTACGGTTGAAAGGGCTTAAGCTGTTTCTGTGTGAATACTTTACTAGATTTGTAAAAATGGAAGCTAGGGTGACTGCTTTATTGATTTGTAACGATTAGTAAACTTTCTTTTGGTGTGTTGATGATTGATTAGCTAGAACCAGAGGTGTAACCTGCGGTTAGACTATTTGGAGACAATGAGTTTTAATCTAACTGTAGGTTTAACCTAAGAGCTGATGATCCTCTTATTTCGGATCTAAAAGTGGAGCAGTACTTCTTTTAGAGTTTTGTGCAATTAGTGAATCTCACTGGTGCGTCATTTCTGAGAAGGCAATCTCATATATATAATTTTAAAATTCAACTTTCTAACTTTATTTTATTGATAGAAACAGGCCATTAAAAAGGCAACAACTGTAATTCAAATTGGAAATACAAAGTCAACTAGAATAAGGAAGAAATCAAACATAAATAAAAACAAGCATTCACCTTTTTTGCGGACCATTTAAGCATAAGGTGAAGCTGGTAAAGGATTGTTGAATACACCCAGATCTCTGTGTCTTATCTGTAGGATAGGTTCATTTGTCCATTTCCTCAGGATATTGATTGAGGGGTGCATTCAAAGGGAGTGGACTCATTGCTAAATTGTGCTGCCTGCAGGTCAACAGGGGTAGGTTGTTACCAGGACTGTTGTCCAACAGGCAACAGCCCAGGATATTGAGGGACCAGAATAAGTAAGGGTTTGTTATTAGATGTTAAGTTTGATGGTGTTACCAAGTTCACATGAATGTTGTGTTTGCAGGATATTCTTATATGAGGCTGCATTTGTAAATAAACAAGCTCATTTTAGGGGGACAATTATCATATTGATAGGGTTTCAGACTGTTAAGATTTGGTTACAATCATAGGAGTCTGTTAGAATGACCGATCATAAGGTGATTAGTTTGGTTGTTTAGAGCACAACCACATGATACTATTTAGTGGTGGGTTCAAGTCATGACTTGCTACATCTTTATTGGTCTTTTTAAATAAGAAGACATGTATAAGCAGAAAAGAAACTTCATTGGTTGTAATCAATATAGGAGTACAAACTAACTCTGTGTGGGCTGGGATGAAAAGATTGAAACTGTCACTTGGTAGACTTATGTACTCAACTGGTCTTCACTGATAAAATTGGACTAAGTTGTTTTGAATGTTATTTTCTCAAGGATTAGCTGGTACTCTGGTATGCATTGTTCTAACTACATCTTTATTTGTTTGTGACAAAACTTTAGATCTTTCGTCATAAACAACCAAAGATTTTTATTTTGTACTTTTTGGAAAACATATGAATTGTTTTTCTTATTCTATTTTATAGATATATAAATGCACACAAAACTGAAGACAAATGCTGAAAAAGATTAGATGCCAAACAAATGCCAAAATTAGGTGCTGCATTGTGCACTTCCGCTGACACCTTTTATCGACACTAAGCCCTGAAAGCTTAACGTTGTAGTAAAGCATGGAAATTGAGCAGTAACTTGGTTTTCGGCCTATTATTATATCAAATAAGTAACTGATAAATACAAGTGAAAAGCAGTGACAGCTACTCTGATAGATTATTATATCAAACAAGTTAACAACAAGAAATACAAGCCTTAGTCCCAATTAGTATAAAACAAGTGTTAAGTTTTATTTCTTTAATTTTATCTTTACAAGTGCGGATGTGGTTGTATATGACCAAACTTTCATAATGTTTGATAACAAAAACTCTCAGATGGGAAGCTGCTCACATTCCAAAAGTCAAGGTGGCCAAGCTCGGGGAAAACAAATATAAAAAGGAACAAAGTATTTATATGCCTCAGATTCCTGATATTGAACCTTGCCCAGAACATATGCAGCCACTGAAAGAGTGGGAGGATTCTTTTCTTGCTGACTTTTCAGAGCTCCGACAGGTGTGTTTTTTGAGCCAAATCTTGTTATGTTTGTTTTAGTATGATGTAACTTGTTCTTAAGATTGCAGCTTTTCTGCTTTTGTTTGCCCACATCTTTTCTTATTGCAACAAATACTGATCCTCAACTTTAGCAGTCTATATTATTAATAATGGTGGTTACTATAAGATTATTCTCAACTACTACTGCTTACAAACCACTAATTGCAAGCTTTACTAAAGATGATATGAGAGCATTGTTGTCTGCCCAAATGTCAACCTTTAATAATGTGAGATTATTAGTATATTTTTTTTTTTTCTTTTTTGGAGTAGATGCTGGCATAACATCATGGAGGCATATTATAGTTCAAGTTATTTGCTAGCTGTTTCTGGTTTGAAATATGACAGCATAAGACTAGGAAACTGCGATTATTCAGTTGTACAACAGTTTGTTTCCATTTAGTTTGTGTGGAATCACAATATTTTTGTTCTTTTCTTTCCTACTTTCCAGTTCTGCAATCTTGTCTCTATGATTCAGTTATTTTGTTGTTAATATCCAATTATTGAAGATATTTGTCAATCATCTCCAGGTCCTGTCAGTTATTGACAATTCAAGTGCTCAAACCAACGATCAATCACTGCTTATATATCACAAGGATAATGACTGTAGTGAGCCTCCAGAGAGTGTTATTGACGAACATCGTAATAGATTCGAAGACGGAATATCCCTGCACAATTTCCATCGCCAGTCTGTTATTGATCAACCATCAGCTCTAAATGATCAAGACAACAAAATCTCTCCATGCCACCAGAGTCATGGAACTGCAAATGATTCCAGTAACGCTCCAATGGTTTCTGTGATTCTGAGAATGGATTCTGTAGCAAGGGTATCAATGCTGAGGAAACGTATAAACTCATTAGAGAATTCGAGCATCCTGTCGGCAGATGACTGTGTATGGCTATTTGCATTATGTGCAGCAGTTGATACACCATTAGATGCTGACACTTGTGCATGCCTTCGTAGTCTGCTGCGAAAATGTGCTAGCCTGCGTGCCAGGAAATCCGAAGTTGACGATGAAGTGGTTATACTGAACATTTTGGCCACGCTTTGCAGCAGATATTTCGGGCAGTCGATGTCTACTTGAACAAGCTGACTATTTGCTGCTGCATAATCCGTTAGCAGTGTTTTTAAATGGCACATTTGGTCCATTTTCAGTGCATACTTTGTGGATGGATATGTTTATTTAGCAATTTGAAAGGTTAAATTAAATTTATGATTTTCACGTTTATTTATTTTCATAGTTCTACGGGCTCATTGTGAACACGTAAAAGACCTGTATTCTCTCGTGATGGGCGCAAAATTATTGGTCCGTCAAGTTAAAAGTTAATAATAGTCATGGTGGAAGGTATACATAAGTATCTTTAGCATCACATAAACAAAATGAATTTAATGCCAGAGTAAAGTTTTTAAACTTATGTTAAATTTAAATAATAATTACATTATTTGTTTAATTTATTACATTAATGAATAATAAGATAGAGATAATAATAAAAAAATATCTTTTCAAATTTTTTTGTGATTCATTTTTTAAAATAATAATATACTTAAATATATTATTATATATATATTATAAAATGATTATTATGTACGAAAATTAGTTTTATTTGTTGACCTCGATAGATCCACCTCACTGAAAATTATATGGGGTATTTTCGTTTTTTCACCTGATTTATAAAAATAATTCAGAAATCCATTCACTTTTAAAAAATAATTCCAAACAAAACTCATTTTCATATGAAAAATGGTTTTGGCTAAAGGTTGGGTGGTTTTACTCTATTTCTACGTTATTTTTATTAATTGCATTAAATATTTACTTTTATACCATCATCATTAACCAAATATAAATTACGTTATTTTTAATAAAAATTAAAATAAAAATAAAATTATTTTAATTTTAAATTAAGTAATATGTTTTAATTTATTATCTTTAAAATATTGAGTTTATTTTTTTTACTCATTTATACTATTAGTTTTATGGGTTATATCAATTCAAAATCACGTTCTATTTTTCTTTATGAAGTGCTGATAAGCAAATTTTAACTTTGATCAATTTATTGAAACCCTTAAAATAAAATATGTTACTTTGTGCACACATAAGTTCATTTTTCCTTCATCGTGATTCTATTTTAGTTCTGTTTATTACACATGCTCATAACTAAGTTATGTTATTCCGGAATATATGTAATTTTAAATTTTAATATTTTATTTATGATTTTTTATTAAATAAAATTATTACGTTTTTAATGAATTTGTGTCAACCCATTTAATAATTATGTTAACGTGTTAATTATATGTTGACGTGTCGGATTGCATAATAACTCATTTATTAATAGTGTCATCGTGTCGTGTGAACTCATTCCTAATCATGTCGTGATCGTGTTGGAAGTTCACAACCCGTTTAATAATCGTGTCGTATTCGTGTTGTGTCAAGTAAAACGGGGCCGTGTTTGTTCAGAGTCAACACGACTTGCGAACCCGTTTTGCCAGCTTTAGGTGAGACTAAATCATCACAAATAATTAATAGTGTAAATCGACATATGGAAGCAAGAAGATCAAGCGGAAGTATAACCATTCCATTTGTGGTGGAATTAAGTTTATCGAGGGATGTTGATCTAAGGCCTTTAGAAGAAGAAGGCATTAGCGATGGTAATACAGCTAGCTTGCACAGCCCTGCTGGTAACATATAGGGTGCTTAGTCATTGACAATTGCTTTTGTTGATAGGTCCATCAATTGAGTTATCCAAAATCTTTAACCTAATGAACCTAATGAAGTAGAACTTGAAGTAAAGGTTGAATAAGAAGATGAACATCAACAGAAACTTAATAAGTTCTGGAAAAAAAACTATTTCTAAAAAAACATTAAGATGAAGATCTCAAACAGGAAGATCCTATGGAAGAAGCCGATGATGAAGAATAAGTTGGTGGTTTTGAAGTAAATGTTTAAGTAGTTGATGAGATTCTAGATTCGAGAAACAATAAAGATGAAGTAAATGAGTCAACTTATGTTCAAGATGTGTCACTATGAAATGACAATCATAGATGATCTCTGACCTAATTTATTGTAGTCAATGAAGCAACGACTCTGATGATGTCTACTGAAAAAATAATGGTGATGAGAGTGAATCAGGTTCAATTTCTAACTAGCGATATTTTTGCAGGGTTGAAGGTGTTCTTTTATCTCGACTCTGATGATGGGTGTCATTTGAATTTTGTTCTTGGAAGTGTTCTTTTTTGTGCTACCGCTATGGATGAAAACTTAAGAAATTTTTTTTTTTTTTTTTTTTTTTTCTTTTTTTTTGTTCGCGTCTGATAATGAAGAAAGCTGGGGATTATTTCTTAATCTACTTTCAGAATATAAAGATAATTAGTGAAGAGTTCGCGCGTTGCGCGTGTTTAATATTTTATATATTTTTAAAATTATTATTATAATAATACTTAAAATTTTATTTTATTGAAAAAAATATTATTTAATCCATTAAAGTTTGAAATTTTAAATTATAATAAACAATTAGAGATAAAAACGATTAATAACATACCTAGAAAAAGAAAATATGATATTTTACACCAACTATGTATGTAAATTGAAGAAATTCATAACATTAGAATGAATTTTTCAATTGGTCTCGATAGTAATCCGACTTAAAAAAATTTCTTTAAAAAATCCAATAAATTTAATTGGGTTAGAAGTATATTTAGTTGATGTAGGAAAAAATTGAATATGAAAATTCTTAAATTTAATTTCAAAGAAAAATTAATAATTTTAATTCAGTTAGAAGTACTCAATTGAAAAAATAAATAAATATTAAAATTATTAACTTTGATTAAATAAAGTGGTACACTTATATTTTTAAATATTTAAAAAATATATATTGTAATATGAAAATATTAGAATTTAATTGAATCGAATACTATTTAAATTTATTAAGTCTTTAATTAATTTGATAGTCTTTATTTTCACCATTAACATTAAATATACCTATATAAATGGGCATAAAAATATAGTGTAATTCAAAAGGTTATAATTTATTGAGTTGAATGCTCTTCCATTTATTAAATTTGCAAATTAATTTGAGACCCTTAAGTTACTTAATAAAATCTAATTTATAAAATATTAGAGTGATAATAAGCAAAATTAGACTTTTTCAACTTTTTTATTTTAGTTTTAGACCAACCCTAAATTTTTTACACTTTTAAACTTTTTTATAAAAAAATTGCAAAACTAAACTTTTTAAAAAAAAAATTTGCAGAAAATGAGCTTCCCGGTATTACTACCGGGAAGCAAGCAAATTTCAATCAGCTTCCCGGTGTGTAATACAGGGAAGCAAAATTGCTTCCCTGTATTACACACCGGGAAGCTGATTGAAATTTGCTTGCTTCCCGGTTGAAATACCGGGAAGCTACTGGATATGTGTTTTCTCGGTATTGAAGGGTAAAATGGTCATTTTGGTCTATTTTTTGCAAAATTTTTTTCAAAAAGTTTAGTTTTGTAAAAAATTTAATGTTGGTCTAAAGATATAATTTTTTTAATAAAAAAGTCTAAAAGTGCAAATTACCCAATATTAGACCATGATTGTATATAGTTGTTGAGTGAGAGTACTGGTATTGGACTTAGTGGCTTGTTTCTCACCATTGATGGATTTATATATATGGAAGCAAATTGCTATTTGTCGTAGTAGCGTTTCTTGATAGCAATCCGACACGAAAAGCTTTTTTCAAAATCACTAACCACATTCTAATACATATACTTCAATATTTTAAATTCCAAAAATAAATAAATAAATAATGAAACAAATAAATTCAAACAAAATAAGAAAACATATAAACTCAAAGTAAATATCAATTCTTTACCATACTCACGTACAAACATCGAATTTCTATATAAAGTCTAATAACAAATCTTAATAAATAAATAAATATGAATAATAAAAAAAAGACTTTGAGAGAGATGATATATAAATAATGGAGTATTTTATGGAAGAAAGAAGATGATATAAAGAGTTTCGCCCTATATCTAACGGTTGTAATTCTGATTTGTGTTTTTAATACCTTATGATGTTGAAACTGAAAGACTCGAATGAGAAAGTGATTTGAAACGTTATAGCTAGAGATGTTTTCTAATAGAAAGATGTAGAAGAGAAAATAAAAGGTTTAAGAATTCATTACAATGAAATTAATGATACAAAATTGATGATAAGAGATATGATGTGTAGCCTTTTCAAATATTTTTCTACATTGAATGTGAATCATAAATTATTAAAAGAGAAAGACAAAACAAAAACTCTCAATTTTGAGCTTTTAAATTACGGATTATCTTCTTCATTTTGCTGCACCCAACCCAAATTGTCGATTCTTTGTGAGTGTATATGAGCGTCACCAATGGTGAAGTCGGACATCGTGAGCGTCACCAATGGTGAGGTCAAACATCGTGAGCATCACCGGTGGTGAGGTCGGAGCCGCTGATTCTCTTGGTATAGTCGGACATCGTGAACATCACCGGTGGTAAGGTCGGAGTCGTTGGTTCTCTTGCTAAAGAGATTGGTCCTCTCGATCTCTCTTCTAAAAAGATCGGAGAAAATATCACTATTTAAAATCGAATTTGATAGATGAAAATGTGAGAAGAAGATTGTGTGAATGGTCTCTATTTATACAATTTTGATTCGTTTGTTAATAAAGGTGAGGAAGTGGAGGAAGAATAGAAATATAAACGTAAACATAGATGTAAATGTAAATGTAAAGGAGAGGAAATGACTAATTAAAGTCATTAAATTTAAAAGTAATTAATTGGTAGGAAGAGAGATTGAACCATCATCATTTTTATTTTTCTAAATTACTTTAATCACTAAATGAAAAGTGGAGGGAAAAAAGAAAGACAAACAAAATAAAATCTCATTAAAAATCGTATTCTCATTAATATCTCATTAAAATATCATGAGATTCAAAAATAGCCAAAAATAACCATTTTTCTACCCAAAGCCGAACTCTCAACGCGCCATGTCATCTTCGTGGGTCCCGTTGAGAGTTCTGCTTTATAATATATATAGATTCATGATTCAAGATTGTAGTTACTATTTAGGTCTGGTTAAGTTCAAGGTGTAAATGCTTATTGATGGTCACATTGTTTATTAAAGGTGATAAAGAATCTTGTTGATTAACATTTATAAGCGAGAAACAAAATGGTGCGTAGAAAGCCCTCAAAAGTGTTTGGCCATATGCCTCACCTTGATACTGTGTATGACACATTACTATAAACATCCGTTGAAATATTCTACTTACATAGTATATGTATTTTATATTCAGTAAGTATATTTATAGTTTCTTACTTGGCAGCTATATTTTCTACTATAATGCAACATATTTAACAACATTGTGTTAATCCGTGTAAATAAATACTTATATATATATATATAATAAAACATATATTTTCTAATTTGGTTAGCCATATTTATTAATAGTATATTTATTAATAATAGTTACTTAACAATGTTGTTTTGGCTGCTATGCTGATACTTTTTCACTTAACCAATTCTGCTATATGTTCTTAATAATACTGTTGTGTTTGACATGTTATCACAAACATCATTACCAACATACACATCAACCAATAATACATATTTATAAATAGTATATTTACTAATAATAGTTACTTAACAATGTTGTTTTGCCTGCTATGCTGATACTTTTTCACTTAACAATTCTGCTATATGTTCTTAATAATACTGTTGTGTTCGACATGTTATCACAAACATCATTACCAACATACACATAAACCAATAATGAAAAATATAAAATAAGCAGATATGAAACTCCAATGCATATATGTACATAAAAATAATTATCAAAAATTTCATAGAAAATTGAATACAAAGTCAAAAATAACCATCAAACTCATGATCACTTCCAACCCCATTCAACTTCAACTTCCAACTATTCACTTCACCAAATCCAATTCCTGGATCCAATCCCTCTTTAATTCTCTTCCTAACACCATTAACTCTCTTAATGACCTCATTAACAGCAATTAAAAATGCATCTTTTTCACCTTCAAAGCCCCCAAAATCACCATACACAATCTTAGGAATAAGTCCAATAATCTCCTTTCTCATAACCTTGACATCATTATCCGAAATATAACTCAAAACTTCAGTAATACTCACTTTCCCATTCCTTACATTGTCCTCAGGAATGAAAACTGAATACTTTGAATAATTCTTGGGTAAATACCATATATATTGTGCATAGGCCGAAAACGGATGGAAAAATACAGGAATACAACCTGATAATATTGAATCAAATATTGACCGACGGGTAAATGAATCTCCTTGAGGTTGTAAACAAAAAATAGATCTCTGAAAGACTCTCATTACCTTAATAGGGTTTTCACATTTATTCCCACCGCAATCAAGCAACTTACATTTTTTTCTACATTGCGTAATTATAGCCCCTCGGATGGACCCTTCAATATTAGGGCGAGGAGCCCCTACAAAAGAAAATAAGTATTTTCTTCTGCACTTCGCCAACTTTTTTTGCCATTCAATAATTTCCGTTCGATTTCTTGGATGGAAATGTGTAGGATATGGTATTGCAAATTCATTGCTCCATGAAGTAGATTCTATTGTCAACATTGTCATGTTCCTAAACTCCGGCAATAACATTAAGTTGCTACCCCAATTGTCGTTACCTCGACGAAAATCCCATCCGATTCGTCCGGCAATGAAAAAATGATCTCTACCATACATTCGCTTCCATTCAGGTTTTTCTGATAACCATTTGGCTAATTCTATCGGCAAAACATCCCGCAACGGATTATAATCCCATAAGTATCTACTTACATCTAAACCCGGATAATATGGGACATAAATAGCTGAAGCTAGTGAAGAATCATTTGTCAAACATTTATAACGCTTCATTCTTTTCTCGAATATCAATTCTAATGTGAATTGATTAGTTGAATACCAATCAGATTTTGATAATATATTTTTAAGATTTAGGACTTTAGGTCCAAAACCGTGATTTTTAATTCCTGAACACATGTCGGCCCATTTGTTAAGATGTTGACAGTCTTTGAGCAAATCGTGATTGAACTTACTAGGGATATTGTGGACGTAGATGTAGTGACCTAAACATGAATCTGAATGTGACATGTTTGGTGTGTGTTTTGTGGTGTTTAAGTAATATGAAGAAAGTTTGGTGAATGTTGAATACAGTGATGAAGAAAATAGAACATAACATGTTGATATGGAGATGATGATTACTAACCAGATTGGATTGCAGCAGGTTGAGGTGGTGAAGATTGACTTCTTCATCTTGATTCAATTTTGATAAATTGTGATAGTTTTTTTTTAATGTGCTTAAAAGGTTGAAATTTGTAAAGATATTAAATAAAATTTGATTATTGAATCTCATGTTATTTAATGTTGTAAATTTTACATATGATTTAGAAAGACAAAAAAGTTATTGACGACTTAAAGGTCAAACATAAGGTGTATTAAATATATAATTTTGGCATTCCCTTTATAATTATAATAATAATAGTAATAATTAAATAGAAGAGAAAAATACATTTGTTTAAAAATAAAATACATCTATAATATAAATAACTATATCTATTATAAAATAATAATAAAATAAATAAATAGAAGAGAAAAAAACCGTACATATGATATATCTACAATAAATACATTAATATTTTATAAAATAAAAAAAATTTAATAAATCTACAATAATTAAATAAATATATCTATTATAAAGTACTTATTTATTATTTAATCAATTTTTTAATTATCACTTTTCGAAAAACAGAAGAGAAAAGAAATTGTTTATAAATGAAAATACATCAAATATAATATAGTTATTATTGGTTTTTCAAATGGAAAATTCAATTTCAAATTTATATTTTTTTTAATTTTAACTTCTAACTTCTCTTTCGAAAAAAGTATAAAGAATATATATATATATATATATATATATATATATGGCCTCCTCTCACACTAAACACCTCGTAAAAACCGTTGTTGTCCTTCCAATTGGTTGTTTTTCTTTCCTTTGCTATTTTTTATGGTCTAGTTTTTTTTATATTGATTTGAGAGCAATTTCTATGTGAAGTTATTTGTTCTTATTCCATAAAGATTTAGGTGATTTTTCAATCTATTTTCTAGCTTTAGATGGAAAATCTAGTATTTTGTTTCAACTTCATTACTTATATCGAGATTTAGATTCATAATTGGGTTACAAATTTTGGTAGGGGTAGGATGTTTATCTTCTCATTTCACTTTGCATGTGTCTTTTTTTGGTATTCTCGTTATAGTCATGATAGATCAGGGTAATTTTAAGATATTTAAGACAAGTCAAGATCTAGAATTTCAGTGCTTTTTAAGCCTTTATATGTTTTTTCTTTTGACTAATTCTCTTGTGGATTGAGTAGGGCTATAATAATAACAACAAAAACTAGTACTAGACATTCTCGGTATTTAACTATTGAAGTCGGGATTCATTTACTAAATTCCAAATTGTATTGTACACATGTTTGTTGTATTGTGTAGTCACACTATATTTGACATTGTATTGCACAAGGATGCATTATTGTGTTACTTCTTGTTTTTTAAAGCTACGAATTGACTTTGATTTAAAAAAAAAAAACAAACAAACTTTTACATCAATTAAGACAAAAAGGGATTAAATAACCTTTTGTTCGGATTGTGACAAGAATTCGGGTATATTCCGATATCCATAATTGGTTTATAATTATGAAAAGACTCGAAGATTATTTTGAAAATGTGATATTTGATTAGGAATGGTATTTCCTAAAGTAGATTCTAATTAGGAAAAAGAGATCCTTGAGAATCCTAATTAACCTAATGCTATAAATACGGTTATTGTATCTATTTTTAGATATCCTGAGAGAATAATGTAGATCTAGTTGGTTAGGTTTAGGAGGTGCCCCATGGGAGCCTGGGAACCATGGATTCCATTGAGATATTGTGTTTTAGGATCAAGTCCCGATATCATATGAGAGCCACACGAGGAGTGCTTGTGTATGAGAATGTGACCAATGTAATTGAATTGGGGAGTTAGAGAGGGGTATTTTGGCTGTACCTATTACTTTATTATTACATAGTGAATTAGTCTCTCGTCGTCCTGACGGTCGTGGTTTTTTTCCATTTTAGGTTTGCAAGTAAAAACCTTGTGTCTTATTTTCTTTCCATGTGTATGTTTGTTTACATTGTGGTTACCAATACTCATCTCCGCTGTAATGGAATACCAATTTGTTCAAAAAGTGATATTAGAGCTAGCCAAGTTTTTCCAACAACTAGTATTAGAGCCCTTGGTTTGTGAGTTAGTGTTGTGTGATCCGAGAGTTTTAGTTTGG
This sequence comes from Cardiospermum halicacabum, assembly GCA_031304145.1. Taxonomy (NCBI): domain Eukaryota; kingdom Viridiplantae; phylum Streptophyta; class Magnoliopsida; order Sapindales; family Sapindaceae; genus Cardiospermum; species Cardiospermum halicacabum. Next base: position 7,053,542 of record JARJHC010000107.1, on the reverse strand, counting down.
TTAAAGTAAACATGGGTTTAGGTAAGATGAAAGCGAAATGTTTTCAAGGATGGGTAAATCCCCCGAAGTCTCTAGAAGTTTTAAAAAAATGGATTTGGTTTCTCTGATTGAGTTTAGAGCTAGCTGCTTGAGAAAATAAAAAGTAAAAGCTGAAAAAAAATTATCCGCAAGTGTTATTAAGATCTAGTTTGCAATAGTGATAGAGATGAAAAACTTCGGTGAAAGTTCTCGAATGATGGTGGTAGTGATCTATGACATGTTATATTTTGGTGGTAAGGTAACTTTGAGACTTTTGTACTTCATTGTTAATGCAAGTAAATTTCAAAGGATGTGGTCAAAAATTCAAGTTTGGTTAAATAGTCAAAACGTAAAATTGAGGGTTTAACTAGTAATATTTTTAGGATCTTGGTGGGCTGAGAATTTTGATTAATTGGCTGGTGAACTCAAATAAGGAAGGACTATGTGGAGCAATTTGATGAAGGCTCCGACTGTATGCTAGGATATCTGTTCTGATGACATATTTTAAATCACCAAGGTTGTCATGACAAAGGATGGAATAAGTCTAGTGTGTCCATAATTGCATGAGCATCTAATCAACATGGACGTGGGTATGATGGAAAGTACGTTGATTACTAAGGAGTTTCCTTAAAGCTAATGAAGGAAGTTGCACCACGGTTTATTCAACAAGTGTTTTGACATGTGAAGAGAAAAGAAAATCTTGGGTTGATGGTTTTCGAGTGGTTAATTTTTGGATGGATCAAACATGAGTGGGTATACCTTCATGGTGGGGTATGATGACTCTATTTTGAGTTGTGGTCGTTAGAAAGGGACAAAGGAATTCTCGTCAAGGGGTGGTTTGTTAGGAATGTCACGAGAATTCGGGTATACTCTGGTATCCATAATTGGTTTGTAATTAGGAAATGACTCGGAGACTGTTTTAGAAGTATCATATTTGATTAGTAATGGTATTCCTAGAATGGATTCTAATTAGAAAAAAGAGATCATTAAGAATCCTAAATAGAGTTTGACATCATTATACTAAGATGAAGGAGAAAAATCCATAAAATTCTTTAAAATATCCACCATAGGGAACATAGACCCATACTTAAAGTTTTTTAAAGGTTTCTCTCATAGAACATCCAATCAATTCACTCATTCGTGGTTAGAAGTCTCAACTTTATAAAAGAGGGATCACGTAGATGATAGCTTGAATGTATGCATATGATTTAGGATTGGAAACATAACTCTGTGGGAGCCTTTTTATGTGTTTGGATTTTATTTCAAATGATTTTAAGACTTTGTGATCATTTTAAGGACAATGAAGATCCGAGCATAAAATGAATCAAATTAGTTCATTTTTACACATTTTGATAGAGGACTTCAAGAAGAATCTATAGGCATCAATGACATGTTAATCAAAGTTCGAAAGGGACTTATGACTAAAGGAAAGGTTGGAAGTACGAATTGTAGTGAGGTTACTCTAATTGTAATTGAATTGTTAATGAGGATGCCAAAATTACTATAGCAATTAGTGTAGCATTTTGAAAAATTGTGAAAATTCAACATATCTTTCCTTTTTTTAAGAGTTTCTCACTATTTTAGGATTTTCTATTATTTTCAAAGTCTAAATCACTCAATCACTATAAATTGATATGTTTAGAACATAAGATAGTTTTCTTCTTCTTCTTCTTCTTTTATTTTTATTTTTCATGAGTGTTTAGTTATTTTCTCTAAGTTTCTATATTCCCAGAGCTATATAACTAGATGATTGATTATTTATTTTAATGAATGATTCTTTCTTTAGCTTTCATATTGTTTGTTCTGAATGCTCATGTTACTTGATCACCATTCAATAGATAAGTTAATTAAATCGTAGTTTGAAGAAGTAAAATTAGATTAAATCAAAGATTATATGATGTGAATGAATTGAAGTTATGAATAGATTATGAATTTCATGTAATTGATTATTGATAGTATTTAGTACATTATCTTAATGTGATTGCATTGAAATATGACATAGGTTAAGTTCATAAGCTTAATGAGCTAGGAATAAGATTTGAGTAATTAATATAAATAAATAAAGATGAATAACATCTTGTCATTCTAGAAATCTTTTTGCCTTTTTATATTAATTGTTTATTTTATTAGTTTATTCTTTATAAAAGCCTCATATTTGTGATTAAATATAGTTTATTTTCTATCGATTGAGATAGTCAATAGTTAAGTTACAATCCTAGTGGGAATGATATTCCACCATCAGTTGTCCTTCTAGTCTTCAAGTCCTCAACCGTGAAGACACCAATTAGATTAACATGGGTGGGCAACATCTTTTGATTATGAGTTTCTCCTAGAGCATCCATATCTTGTCAAGCCATTTTTTTCTTATTGGTTGCATTAGGAATTTCCACAACATTTATTGATTTGCTCTATTAATCATTATTGATGCCATCATTTAACATCTACAATTTAAGTCACGGGAAGTTAGAATATCATTATTTTAATCTCTAAACCTTAATAATTAGAACATACAAACTAGCGAACTAAAAGTTAAACCCTCAAGAAGTAGGAAACATACAAGACAAATCAAAAGTCTCGTTCTTGAAACAAAACCCGAAAAGGTTGGAGAACATGAAAAAACTAAGTCAAAAATTAAATTTTGCATATCATATGTAAAATTATTCATGCAAGTACATACAAATGAATCATGAGAGAGAGAGAGAGAAGTACTAACCTAAATAGATATGCGGAGAAGATAAGTTGACAACGAATTTGAATGACAAAGAAATTAAGAAACTAGAAGAAATAATAGGTGATGAGACAAAATGTGAAGCAAGGATAAGTTGACAAAATAAAGGCCATGTCATAATCTCACAATTCATAGAAGAACTTGAAAAGGTTAAGTGACAGATGAGTAAGTTGACCAAATAAAGGCCATGTCATAATCTCACTCCATCCATAGAAGAACTTGTAAAGGTTACATGACAGGGTGAGAATCCAATCATTATCACACTACATAGCAGTCGAGGAAATCTCTGCAATAAATGAAAAGATTCACCACCTCAATTGAAATAAAATATTATGAAAATGTCCAATCAACTACCGAGTGAAATACAATAATAAAATAATTGCACGACAGGAAAATATATCCCTTGATATTAAATATAATTATTATTAGTCGAATGAAATTATATATTATCATGCTTGATAGAGTCTCAAAATAGTAATGTGAGATTATTATAATAGTCTAATAAATATTAGGTAAAGACGCACTCAATCGAGATTTAATAAAATGTGTCAAGCCTAAAATAAATAATATCTATATGGATGGGTATGTCAATGGCCCTAAAATTTGACGAACAAAGTCCTCAAAACAGCAAGTTTGGTTAGTGGAGTTAGACATCTAGAATGAAAACCATAGACCTGTAGAACGACACCTAACTCCAGCAGGCCAATTACTATACACCTACAATTTATCAAGCAAGCCTAATTGTGACTCAACAAACAAGTTCAAAGCCCATTATATTGTCTGTAAGAATAGATAAACATCAAGTCAATCATTAATGATGGTAAATATAATAAATTGATAAAAAATTATATTATGAATATGGTAAAATAATTAGAGAAATATCACTATATTATAATAATCAGGAACATTTCCTAAAACTACTTTAGTAGGAAATCTAAATTTATCATCAAGATCCATTAGAATTCATTTACCGAATGTATGTCAAAAGGATAAAGCGCTACGAAATCCAAATTAGTTGCTTGATTCTTAAGCCATATCTTAAAAATATTAAAAATAAGTTTAAATATGAATATTTTGTTAGCGGTAATCAAGAGTTTTTGGCTATGTTTGGAGGTACTTCTAATTGTTAATAATTATTGTTATGGTTGTGATATGTCAATTATATCTCTTCCCCTTTCTAAATTTACTTACATTCATTAGTGTCAGCCTTGTAACTCATGATAAGGGTGGGGATAAAATGTACATTTCACCCCTCTATAAGAGGTTGTTTATTAATCACAAGCAGCTCCAAACATCTATGTCATCAGCTTGAAGACTAAAAGTATGTTTGACATCAGGTTTTCAATTAGTTATTTAATTAGCGTTTCAAATTGCGATAGCCGTTAACAATTAGACAAGCTTCTAATTAGTAGTTAAGTTATTTTTTGGATTGAATATTTGACATTAATTTCAATTTTTAAATTAACTGTTAAATTTAAAATTACTAAAAATTTATTATGGATATAAATATAATTAAAAAGGTAATGATGTAATTAATTACAAATGGAAGGTTAATAAAGTGAATTATTATTAGTGTTTGGGTTGAAAGTTGTTTTTGATATCTTTCAGAAATACTATATCAAATGTTAATTGAAACAACAAACGTCGTTTTAAATATTGTGTTTTTCAAACTCGAAATGATAATTGAAAAAGTTTACCCCACACTACAGATGTGGATGTATTTCAAGAATAGATTATGTTAAGTTGATTTGTTATTATTTTCTTTTATTGAAGTTTATTAAAAATTGTTTAGCTTTAAAATAGGCGGTGTAAAGATTTTTACCTCAAACTTTACAGCAATTCGAACACATGAATTTTATATTGTTTGATTATCTTATTCCCATCAAACTATTATTTGATATGAATCTATAAACCATTGAAAATAAGTGGATTATTTAATCCTACATGACTTATCGATTCTCAAAAATTAAATTTGGGTGTTAAAATTGATTCATATTGGACAGCTGTGTCCTTTACTGAAATTCCTAGTAAATTAGAAAGCTATATTTTTTAAATTATTGTATTTTAAAAATTCAACAAATTTATTCAAATAAAGTATTCATTTCATATTCAACAAGAGCATACACCATTATTACAGTGACGGGATTTGCAACTTAAATGTTGACAGTCTTGGTCTGTATTGCATACACCATTTGGCACCTGTTATACAATCAAATAAAATTATTGTAATTTTTACAAGAATAAGTAAATAAATGATTTGGAAAGTTTTATTGTATTAGAAGAGAGAGGTAATACATAGCATTTGCATCTTTCAGCAAAACAGCCAGCTATTTGGTTTGGAGGACATTTAATGTGACAATTGTCATCAGAGTAGCATTCAGGAGCAGCAGCATACACTTTGGTGGGACTAAAACCTAAATGACCAAAATTATATGTACTAAGTCATGTATGAAAAAAGAAATAAGAAATACAAGTAAAATAAAAAAAATACTTACTTAATGACACCATTATAAGTACTAAGAACATAGGAGTGCAAGTGAATTTTTCCATATCACTGAATAGGTTGAAGAGTTGATTGTGATATATTTTTCCCATCAAATTCATATTTATAAGGGGTGTTGAACAAGTTACTTATGAAGAAAATCATCCTAAATGATAAACCACATCTATGTTATAAATTTAATATGATTTAATCATTAAATATGTAACATTATCATATTCAACATGAAGATTCTAATTATTGATTTAATTTTTCTTTAAGTTTGATTTAAATCATTAATATGATTAGATTTAAATGTGATTTAATTTGTAATCTCTATAATTAATTTAAATAATTAAATATTAGTTTGCTTTAAATATTTCTTATGGGGTAAATTATTAATTATGGTTTGATTTAAATATGATTTAGAAATTAAGAAAATTTGTTAAATATAGATCAAATTATATTTTTAATTAAAATTATTTTGCAACCATAAAAAGTAAAATTTTTGAAACTACATTTGGTTTTTAAAATTATTTTGAAAAAAACCTCCATATTGAAAAATAATTCTAAAAAACCTTCGATTTTTTTTTAGTGAAAAGTGATATTTGAAAGCTGTTAAGTGGTTTTCAATATTCTCCATATTGTTTCCATTAATTGGAAGGTTAAATGACAGTTTACCCCTAAAGACCAAAAACTTAGTAGCTTCAACTTTTAAATTGAAACAATCGTAAACACTCATCCATATATATATATATATATATAAATATATATATATATATATTCTCTTGAACAGGTAACCATTGCACAATTGTTATAATATATTATAATATACATATATATTCTCTTGAACAGGTAACCATTGCACAATTGTTATAATATATTATAATATACATATATATATATATTATCAAGTTTAATATAGAAACAATGAAATAAAACTTAACAAACCATGAAGTAATAGAAATGAGAGAAAATAGAAAGAAAAAAAAAGACACAATATCAAAGAGTACAACATCATTAGACATTGAAACAAAATAATAACATAGGAAATGAGCATAAGCAAAATAGCAAGTTTATGTAAACAATAAAAATATGACCTAAAATCAAATATCACCAGAAAACATAAGATGAAATTAGTTACAACCAAAATATTTAAAACTCAATCAGGAAATAAATATCCACAATTATTATAATGATAGGAAATAAAATATTACTATGAAGCAACAACCTGCATAAATGATTTATAAAAGGAAATCATCGTTGAATTATATCAAAAATCAGGAAAGTATCATTTGCTAATTGCAACTAAAGATTTAAATTTTAAGCTGCTCCGGGACGAAGTTGAAATTCCTAACCAACCACCGTTGTATAAGTAAAAAAAAAAAATTAATTTCTATCCACAAAAATAATAGGATTGCAAATCAGTAATTCATAAATTTATGAGTAGTTGAAAAACAATCCTATAATAAAAAAAATAATCAAAAAATTAAAAAATTATGACTATAATATATAGATAAGTAGTAAAAGTGGAGTAATATATCTAACGTCTCCATATTTGAAGATATAGATCTATGTGAAAAGATGTTCTTGGGTTTCCTTGAGCATACAAACTGAGATATTCCTACATCGAGAAAAAATTGTCAATGTAATGCTTATTTAAAACTTTTTGTATTAATATGTGAAATAAGAGTAAATGCAATTATCTTGACTATATAACGCGGTGGTTTTTACTTTGGATCACTTTTTGTTGTAATCTTATTCTTACCATTATTTTTTGGATTTTGTGGAGTATTCTTAAGAGTGTTATTTGATTCAACCTTATAACCACTTTGTATTGACATGATTTGGTTTATAAATTGTTACGCCCTTTATTGTTGGGGATTTATGGCTTTACACAAAACAGCTGACACTTTTAGTTTGACAATTAAAGAATTATAAGCATAATCAAAATATTTACTTGGCATGCCTTCTTCTAGTAATGCACTTATATTTCCCCACATGCTACTTGTAAATAAATGTATATTAATCTCTTATACCACCTTAAATTGTTATAATTTATTAACCAATTTATTACCATCAAACTACGTACTTTCTTTAAGGTTTTGGGTTCATGTTTTCTTGATAAGTTCTAGACCCTCGTAGTGCATGCAATAAACATATAGATATAAAAATATATTTAGTATCATGTTCTCTTAATTTAAAAAAGCAATGAAAACTTGCACGCCTTTTTTTTATTATTTTTATTTTTTTTTTTTATCTCTAGTGTCTTATTCTTCTACCTATACTTGATGATCTTATAATTTGGTTAATCATTTTTAGGGGAAGTTTACTTGTTTTGTTCCCCACTTGCTTGCATATATTGCAAATTATTTATCCAACCTTAGAAGTCAAAGGTACTTCACATTCTTTCATTATTTTCAAATTTGGTCGTCCCACCTGATTCTTGCATTTGAGTGGTTTTAGTTCATCATTACGTTTATGAAGCTATTTTTATTGATCTGGAATAGGGTGAATAAGGCTGGAGTATTCTTTTATAGTATGATCGATAGATATAAGGATGTATATTAGCAACAATGACATCTTTCAACTCAAGTTATCATATATTGTTGCTGAAAGACAAAGAAATATATTTTAGTTAACACTACTACAATTTACAAAAGAATTTTAATAATTGTAATAGTTAAGTTCATACCTAGATACGAAACTGCATGCACACATGAAGTTCCACTAAATTCCCAAATCCACAGTCGCATGTCTTCAGTTCAAGCTTAATAATAAATTTTCTTTACTCCTTAAAATAATTTATTTCAATCTCTTCTTTATTAGCAACAACCACTCGTAAGTTACGACTATCAAAATTCCTATGCATGATCTTCTTGTTATCCACTGGTGGGATCTCATTATCCCACATTTCTTTAACCTTATGTATATTTTCTCCATATTTATTAGTCTAAACTTTTCCATTATGTCAAGAAAAGTGGAACTTCTTCCCTCTTTCATTACGTTATTGTAGGATTCAGTCATGTTGTTGGTTATATATTTGCATTTGATCTTTGGATAAAATGCAAACAAAGCCCAATGTTGGATATGTATTTCGTCCAACCATTTCCTAGGAGTAGACTCCAATGCTTGTATGCTCATATCTCATCCATAACTCCTTTAAAATTGAGTAGGTTGCTATTACTTGCTGCTTTCTAGAATAAAGTTTGAAGGCACTCCACTTGGATAATATTGCTTGAAATTGGCTACTAGTGCCTAGCACAAAACCTAAAATATAAAAATAGATGATTATTATTAATCTTGAAAAAATAGACAATCATTATTAATCTTGAAATAGAGTTTAGAGATATCATAATTAGTCTAAATATTACAATAGCATGCCTATATCTAGCTTTGGGCCAAACTTGGGCTACCCCTTCAATATTGTGGTATGACAGTCACTTATAAAGCAAATTGACTTCTCATTAGGGAAGTCTAGTAACTCTTTTAACCACGTTAAAAACCATTCCCAACTTTTTTTCATTTTCACCTTCAGAAATGATTGTAGTTATAAGGAAGAGGACATTATTAACATATATTGAAATAGTAATAAAAAGACATTCTCTAGGTGAAGTCTTCAGCCAAGTTCCATCTATACCAAGAAATGGTATATACCCTTCTCTAAATCCTACTCTTTGGGTTTGATTTCAAATAAACATGCGCTTAAAATAGAATATGGCTCTATCCCAATTACTACTTTAAACTTAATATTTGTTATAAGTATCATATTAACATAGTCTCCAATCCTTCTATATATAAAAGTGAGAATAAGCAGGTGGAGACAATTGCTACCACCTTCTTATTCCAAAATTGTCCTAATCTTTTTGCAATTTTACTAAATAATATGTTAATATTTAAGTAATACAAAAAATAGGATAATAGAGTCATTTTATTTAAATAGATTAGTATAAAATTTGTTGGTAAATTACATTTGAGTTTCTTTAGCCACTAAACCTCTTCATCTACTATCAAGCTATGACTCTAATGAACCCTTTTAGTAATCCATCATTCACACTGCACTAAATACAACAAATGCAATTTTATTTTTCATTATTAAAATGAAAGGAAAAGCCTTCCAAGTTCTCATTTTCTTCTTATTAGCATTTCTCTCATGGTAATCAACAGTTCCATACTTAGTGTAAACATTTTTTTTTCTTCCAATTTATCTCCTCAACAAAGTTTATTTTCTATCATGATATTCACTAAAAAAAAACATCATAAAATACTAAATAAAATAAAAGCATATGAGAATCATGAGTTATGGAATTTGATTTAATTATACATATAGTCAAGCTAGCTACTTACATTATTCCAAATCTAACCTTCACATTTGGTATTTTACTTATAAAAGCCGTAAGCAAATAAAGAAGTCACAAGTGGGAGTGAGTGATAAGATTGAGAGTTGTAAGCTTTAATGTGGATGGTGTAATGCAATGTAAGAAGAAGAAAAGACCGGAGAAAATAAAACCATGTGTAATTATTATTTGATTTTGTTTAAAGTTTTCTAATCTCAATTGTTAAATAAAAAAAAGTTAAAAAATTGTAGTTCGAAATAATCGAACTTGCAATTGCAGTATCCTGTTTAATCAAAATAAAATAATAGTCAGATAGAATAAATTTTCAATTAAAATTATTTTAAACTATTTTAAATTAGAATTTAATATCTTGTAGTTTTCTCCCCATATTATGGCTATGCTTCTAAGTCACTGTGGTTATTAGGACATTGAAAAAATTTGATTATATTAGTAGCCCTTATCTTACAATCTTCTCTTATTTGTAAGGAGCTTCTTTTCTGCAATATTGCTGCACTTTTATATTTGTGGAATCCTTTCACAATACTAGTCTGTGAGGGTTTATCGATATCTCCAATAGAAAATTTTGTCATCACATTATAAATTTAGGAAGAGAAAATTGTGGTGTGTGAAAGAAGGATCAATTCGCGTGCTTCAAAAGATTTGGTTGTTAAAAATACTACTAGTATTAGGATGATTTTGGCTAATGGTGTGTTTGATAGTGAAGGTTTGGTGGCTGAATATTATCTTCTATTCATCTACTTATATTGTTATCTACATCTGTTTTTCATTATTTGGTCTTGGATTGGTTTTGTTCATTATGTGATATATGTGAATTAAAGATGATTCAAACACATTTTTCCTTAGATTTCTAAGCAATTCAAACAACACAACATGCATATATATTACATGTTCACCAGACCTAGTTATCTTAAAAACATCAAAGTGCTTTACAACTAACACTTCCAAAGCCTTAGAACTTGCTTCATATAAACTCTTATCATTCAAACTAACCCTGAACCTTTCTTTTAGAAGATCTCTGAGTATTCCTTATATTAATGTAAGGATTGTTCTTAATTAGGTTCTCAAACTGCTTGCTAATCCACTTAACCTTTGTTTCAACACTTCTATCGTTGATTATCCTCTAGTTTTCTTACTTTTATTATTGGTCCATATTTGGTAGTAGAGGCATGGATCTTTTAAGACAACTTTTTCTAGAGCACTTTCAAATTATCTTGTTTCAATCATTTTTAGTTTTTTTTTTATTTTTTATTTTTATCTAACACCTTCTTGGACAACATAGTCTTGAAGTGCAGTTCTTAAACTATATATTTTGTCATGTTTTTGTCCCACAACAAACTTTATCCTACCCGATTCTTGTACCCTAAAAGGAAACTCTATAACTATTGCATCAAATGCATCACCTATGACTTGGTCCATGGTTGGAGTGGGCAAGTCTACTTCATCTTCAGACCGATAATCATTAAACACCCCATAACCATTACACCAAAAGTGGATTTAGATAACTGTTATTTTACTTATTAGGTAACAATTTCAATAGTTATCAGACCAACAAAAAACCAGCAGATGAACCACAAATAAGCAGAGGAACGTCGAACAAGCAGACAACACCGAACAAGTAGACAAACGCCAAACAAGCAGAGGAACGCTAAACAAGTAGACAAACGCCAAACAAGCAGAGGAACGTTGAACAGGCAGACAACACCAACACCGAACAAGTAGACAAACGCCAAACAAGCAGAGGAATGCCAAACAAGTAAACAACACCGAACAAGTAGACAAACGCCAAACAAGTAGAGGAACGTTGAACAAGCAGACAACACCAACAGCAAAAAAGTAGACAAACGTCAAACAAGCAGAACAACGACGATTAAGCGATTTATTTAAGTGAGGAAGACTAGAGATGAATAGTGATTTTTGCAGAATATCGTGTGTTTTGAGAACAACAAAGTTTGGAAATTTGGGATTGTTAAACGTTTGATCTATTTGTTTATTTTTTTTAATTTTTTTTAATATTTTAGTTTTGGAAAAAAATCTTTTAATAACTTTTTTCCTTATAACTGATATCTAAAGGTATTACCTTTAGATAGCCTTTTTCAATAATTGGCATTTAATGGTATTATTAGATAGCTTTTTAAGATTAACCGTTATTTAAAAGAAAAATTATTTGTCTTCGCAAGCTTCGCGCCAATATTTTCATATCATTTATATATAGATTTGTTATACATAAATATTTATAAAATTATTTTTTAATTTTATTTCTATTTTAGATAGTTGTTATCTATAAACAGTTATTTATATATAGTTATAGATAGCTGTTTCAGAAACTAGTATCTAATTACAGCTATCTAAACTCATTTTTGGTGTAGTGAACTAGCTCAAATATTCATCACATTTGATTTAGTCTTCCTGGATCTAACATGTGTTCTTAACTATGTATCTCCCATAATGTTTCTAAATGCTTATTCATTGTCTCTTATGGGGCTCTCTTTATCTAAATTTACATTACCTCCTGCATTTCCAACCATAACAACCTCTCTAGCATTCTCTTTCTCTGTCATTCTAGTTATTTCATTTTATATTTCCTACAAACTACAATCTTCACTCATGTTCCCAGAGAATGTATTAAGAGAGTAGAGGAAATCAAAGCAAATGAGAAAGATACCACCCTAAATATTAGTAAGAAGGTGAAGAAATCAGTTTTTCAGATATTTAATTTGGAAATGTCTTTCTTATAAAAAAGTTGTCCATACAATTTGGAACATTAACAACCAAATAAAAAGAGCTAAGAATTTCAAACTCTATCTATGAGGCTCTAAATGACTTAGTGTGAAAACAAACTGTGTAGACGGAACTGATAGCATTTTGAAAGAACAAAAAATGAAACTTGGTAGACTTTCCTACAAAGAAGAAAATAATATGCAACAAGTGAGTGTTTACAGTAAAACACAAGGCAAATGAGAATGTTGAAAGATTTAAAGCTCAAATAATAGCTAAAGGATTACACAATCATATGGATTAGACTATAAGGAGACATTTTCTCTAATAACAAAACATAAACACCATTTAAGTATTGCTTTTAACTACAACAATTCTCGACTGGACTCTTCATCAGTTGGATGCCAAGAATGTGCTCCTAAATGAAGAATTGGGATATGAAGTATAAATGGATGTTCTTATGAGTTTAGATGATGTTTCAAGTATTGGAGAGGTTTTTTTAACTGCTTAAGACCTTTTACGGTCTCAAATAGTATCCAAAAGTTTGGTTTGACAGATTTACAAAAGCAGAGAGTATTATATATTATAGCCAACATAAAACAAACCATACTCTAGTTATTTATCATTATATAAAAGGCAAAACAAAAACCCTAAGTGTGTACATGAGTAAAATCATTCTTACTGGTGAAGGAGAAGATGAAATCAAGAAAACAAAAGAGTAATTCGCAAGAGAATTTGAAATTAAAGATTTAAGCAGCTTATAGTATTTTTCAGTATGGAATTTCTAGAAATAGAAGTGGAATTGTAGTGTCTCAAAAGAAATATTCAATTGACTTACTATAAGAAACTAGAATGATTGAGTATAGACCTAGTGAAATTCCTATGGAATAGAATGCTAAGTTCATAATGGAAAAGAATGGAAAACTAGTTAGTAAAGGACTATGCCAAAAGCTAGTCAGGAAACTAATTTATATCTTTTTTACACTTGAGTTGATGTAGGGCATTAAATTAGTGTTATTAGTTAATTCATGAATTGTCTACACAGGCATATATGAAAGGTCTATTTAAAATTCTGAAGTACTTAAAATCCTCCTTGGGTAAAGGTATATACTTAAAAAAAATACGATGATAGATGCCTTAATCTATATAACGATGTAGATTAGGTTGGATCTCTATTTGATAGAAGATCCACCACCAAATATTATATATTTGTTTGAGATAATTTAGTAAGTTGGAGTAGTAGGTAAGAATGAGTGATTGTCAGAGCTAGTATCGAGTTTGAACTTAGAGCCGCAGCTTATGAGTTTCCTGAATGATTATAGCTTAATAAGTTGGTACATGAATTGTAACTCAACATTAAAGGTCTAAGGGACTGCTATGCAACAACAAATCTGCCATGTATGTGGCAAAAGATTCAATCTATCATAGGATAATTAAGTATGTGGAGGTTGACTAACACTTCATAAAAGAGAGAATCAAAGAGAATATAATGGATTTAATCTACATATCCATGAGAATCAAATTGCAAATATTCTAGCTAAAACTCTTACAATAAGCAAATTTGAAGATTTATATCCAAATTGGGTCTAATAGACCTATAATCTAGCATAAGGGGGTGTCGAGTTTATTTTATTACCATTTATTATTAGGGAGATTTCCATTTTACCACCAAAGGTTTTTATAATAACAAAAAAAAACCTCAAAATTTTCATTTTTAGCCAAAAAAACCACTTTTACGAATATTCTGTCCATTTTATTATTTATCCGTCAGTAACTAAAGAGTAACCAGAGGTATTTTGGTAATTTAATTTTTTGAAAAAAATAAAACATATTTTTAAAGCAAAAAAAATAATAATAAAAGTTATTTTTTAAAAAAATTAAAAATTACGAACATACCCCTGATTAATGTTTATTCACTGACAAATGAATAATAAAATGGATAGAAAATGTTAAAATGTGATTTTGTTTTGGCAAAAAATGACAAGGTTTAGATTTTTTTTGCTAATATAACAAACATGCAGCAGTGAATTGGAAATATCCTTTATTATTATTATATTAACTTAAGAGTTAAGTTATACTATATATAATTAGCTTTTTTTTTTTTTTAAAAAATTTGTTTTAATTAGATCTATTGTCTGATTTGTAATTGTTATATATGATTTACTAATTATTAGGAAATTTATTCTTTTATATTTTTATTTATTTAGGTCAAAAGATTATTTATACGCAATATATGTGTATATATTTGTTCTTTTTGTTAAAAAATAACATATGAGAAATTATAATAAAATAATTACTCAAAACTTCACTATACAACATAGTAACTAACATCAAGTCAATATCATGTATTAGTGTATGTAAAAATACATGTAAAAGAATCCAAACCTCAAACAAATTTTAAAAGTTTTTAATTATTTTGAAGATACTTGAGAATTCATATAATTAGTTGTTGTTAATTCTATCAAAATCGACCTAGAGTCCGGGGACAGTCTAGGCCCCGGTCTACACGGATTTGGACTCTGAAATTGATAGTCCATTTTGACTGCGAACTCTAATGTCCAGTTCGTGCAGAGTTCAGGTCCAAGTGGACTGGATCGAACAGACCGATTTATTTTTTTATATATAATATAAAAAGATAATAAATTTTATCCTTTTATTTATATTAACTTTATATTTTTACTAATATTAACTTTTAAGTATTGTTAATATAATATTATAATAAAATAATAATTAATTTTAGGAATATTTCTATTCTACCTCCGTATGTTTACAATATTAGTCAAAAAACCTCCATTATTTTATTTTTAGCCAAAAAACCACTTTTTGAAATATTCTGTCTATTTTACTATTCATTCGTGAGTGAATGAACAGTAACATGAGGTATTTTGGTAATTTCAAAAATTATTTTTTTAAAAAATAATTTTAAAGTCAAAACAAATTAATTTTCTTTTAAAAAAATAAAAAATTATGAAAATGCCCCTGATTACTTCTCATTCACTGACGGGTGAACAGTAAAATTGACATAAAATATTTAAAAGTTATTTTTTTTTGGCTAAAAATGAAGTAATGGAGGTTTTTTTGGGTAACATTGCAAACCTGTTGTGGTAAAATGGAAATATCTCTATTTTTATTATGTGATTTTTTATCAAATAATTTTATATATTTTATTATTAATTTATTTTAAAAATAATTTAATTTAAAAATTAAGCAGACTAGTCCAGCTGCACGGACCCGAACTTTGATTTTCCAAGTCCGTAAAAAAAATGGACTGATCCACTTAGATCCGTCTTAAAAAAAAAAGTCTGTACGGACTGGAGCAGACCCAACTCAATAGTCCATTTTGGCAGTACTAGTTGTTTTGTTATATACACCAAATAATAATAAATATATTAGTAATATCTGTTTACTGAGAGTGTTTTACGATTAGCAATATTGAGAATTTTACTAGGATGGGAGAAAACTGTGGATAACATTTTTTATCATCACATAGCTGATTTTCAGCTTTGCTCTAGAGCTAAAGATGACAGAATTCCAATATATAACTGTAGATGACTAATATATTAATAAATAATGTTAAGACTCAAACATGAATCATAAGTTTATTTTAGATGTAAAACAGGGCATATGAACTCATACTCAAAACAAAAACATATCTAATTACCTATGTCAAAAATGTCCTCATATCTACTCTATTGTTTAGCCAATTGAGAAGAGTGTTCAATCTCTTTCATGTAAAAAAAATTGAATAAAAGATCATCACTTTGCTAGTTACATAGGAAGACATGACAATACACTTAAAATTGCTACTATTTTCCAATCAACTTACTCTACTAATTGATGTCACGTAATATAATTATGACTCCTATAATGGAAGTTAGTTCTTCCCCTAGAAATACAATCCTTTGACCGTTTAATTTTGGTCAAACATTTTGTTAGTAAGATGGAATGAGGCATATTTATTTTAATACATGGCCGCTTGATGAGAATATATGAATATTGAAGTTGCCAAGACTAATTTTCACATATTTTTATGTTTAATCCATGTATTACATATATTCGTCTAAAAACTTAGATAACACTCTACTTTACACCCTACTGGAATAGGAATTAAGCAATTATAGTATCACCTTGGTTGCGAACAGTGAATGCTTCACTAAAGAAATATCCAAGTTTAATTATGTCTGGTATATAAGATTCTTGTCCAAATAAAGAATCAACTCTGTATTGATGGTCACAATCTGACACACAACTTATGTCAATTTAAAATTCAAATATAAGCCATCCGTATAAGCAAAATTAACTAATAATACTTACTAAAAACTATTAAAGAAAATATAATATTGTTAGAAGAATAAACATCTCTACCCCAAAATCCTAACTTTAATTAGAAGGTCAATATTAAGAAAGAAAGAAGAAGAAAACTCCAACTTAAACACTACTCGCTACCATAACTCATTCATTAAAAAAAAAAAAAATTTATTTTACATGTTCAATTTTAGAAATGGAGTGATTTTATGATTAGGTTGTATAGTCCATAAGGGTTAGTGTAATATTATATCTAAATGTAATAACATATAATTTCACGTTATATGTAGAAGATAAAATAGGGTTTAGAATCGATTACTGTAATTGTGTTGTTCAGAGGTCGGTAAAAAATCACCGGTTGTGGAATTCTCTACGCAATTCACCGTCTAAGAGCGTAGTCTTTTGAGAGAGTGATGAACTTCCTGTTTCGTCACACTGACCGAGAGAGAGAGAGATGATAGCCGTTTTGAATTCGATCACCCACTATCGTATCAAACACGATATCATTATACGTGATTTTCTATCCGTATTATCCGAGGAGTTTAACTCCCATTCAATTAGGAGTATCTGATCAATACCCCAACATGGGTGTATTTAATAAAGGGCTTGGGTCCATATAGTGTGGCCCAACCCAAATTCCAACATTCTCCCACTCACACTATATGAGCCCATACCCCACGAATGGCGACGATTATACGACTCAGTTCAAATTACTCTTCATCAGGCGGTTATACACGTAAATAGACAGTGTGACCAATGAACCAGATTCTCAATCCAACAAAAAAAGGAGAGAGTACTCAAAATTCATTTCGGGTACATCCTAGGTTTGACACGATCTCACATCAGATGCGTCTGGTCCCTAAGACAAGCAATCTGATATCTTCAGAGTACTCTTAAATCACGATTGTATTCATAAAGAACTACAATCAGCTAGCATGTAATCAATGTAGTGAAATCAGTCAATACCTTCCAGTCGCTCTTCCTCCAAAAGTCAATGACAAGTAGTCGACATCACAGACATACTACATAGGTCGAATTATCATGACCATAGAAAAATACGCTAACGATACAGGCACTGCCTCCACAGCTTCAGATGAAAGAGATGACTGTACTAAAGATACATAAAAAATGGATCTTGTACGATAAAAAGATCAATGGACTATCTTTAAATATCATCCATGTCGGCCAATAAATAGCATGCACAGTATAACATATGCATTACAGTGAAGCTTATCTCTAATGAGACGCGTATGTTTAAAATTATTCCCTTCACCATACGGACGACAATCCAAATGTCTCTTAGATTCCACCAGTTACTACCATCCATGTGTAGTAACAATGAATCTCGTCCGGCTAATCAGGTCTCATGACAGTGGGGAAAATCATGAGCGATTTCTCAATATTTAAGAAGAAATCTCATCTTGATTCCATTTCAAGGCGACCTTGTATACTTGTTTCTTAAACTTTGAGATCCAAATCAATCAAAGGATACAAATATATATAAGTCTCATCTTGCATTATTCCCTAGAATCAAGGCGACTGCACGTACAAGTATGCCAGTCTCCTGTACCTGATAACATACTCTTCGGATATATAATTCCCATAAGATATACTAGATTGCATGAGCACTTCATGAATAATAAACAATATATATAAGGACTAGGCACAAAAAAATATTACAATCTACGAAGACCCAAGGACCTAGAATGTAATGCAAAAACATCCCTAGGCACGGCTTTGGTAAGAGGGTCCGCAACCATTTCATGAGTAGATATATATTTAATTGACACAATTTTCTTAGCCACACTATCTCTGACAAAATTGTATTTAGTCTCTATGTGTTTCGATTTGCTGTGATATTTAGCATCCTTAGTATATGCTATTGCCGCTTGACTATCACAATTTACAGTAACTGGCTCTGGCTCATAACTGTCAATATTCAATTCTTCCAAGAATCGTTTGAGCCAAATAGCCTCTTGTACAGCTACCGAGCATGCAATAAATTCAGCTTCCATGGTGGACAAAGCAATACAAGTTTGCTTTTTACTACTCCAGGAAATAGCCCCATGGCTAAGTATGAATACATACCCTGAAGTTGATTTCCGTTCATCCAAGTCACTGCCCCCAATCTGCATCTGTGTATCCAATCAAGTGAGTGTCACCACCTTGATAACACAGAGAATAATATGCGGTTCCTTTTAAATAGGCTAGTATTCGTTTGACAGCTATCCAATGTTTCTTGCCAGGATTGGCTTGATACTTACTTACCAGTCCAACTGCGTAGCATATGTCGGGTCTAGTACACATCATTGCATACTTCAGACTTCCAATGGCATTTGCATATGGCACATTCTTCATTTTCTCAAGCTCTTGCGAAGTTTTAGGGCACATATCTAGACTTAGAGTTTGCCCTTTTGCTATGGGTGTATCCATGGGCTTACAATCAGCCATCTGGAAACGTTCAAGGATCTTGTAGATATAAGGTTCTTGCGATAACGCCAATATTTTCCTCTCCCGATCCCTTGAAATTTTAACTCCCAGAATGTAAGCAGCTTCACCCATATCCTTCATCTCAAAAGTAGTTGACAACCATTCTTTTGTCTTCATTAAGAAATTCTTGTCATTACACGCCAACAAAATGTCATCCACATATAAGGACAAAATCACAAATTTTCCTCCAGATCTTTTTACGTACACACAGTGGTCTTCTTCTGTCATTTCAAAACCATACATTAAGACAGATTCATGAAAACGAAGGTACCACTATCTCGAGGATTGTTTGAGTCCATAAATGGACCTCAACAATTTACAGACTTTACTTTCTTGACCTTCAGTTATAAAACTTTCAAGTTGTTCCATGTAAATCTCTTCCTCGAGTCCTCCATTGATGAATGCAGTTTTGACATCCATCTGATGTATTCAAGATCTTTGTGAGAGACAAGAGCAAGGATGAGGCGTATAGACGCAAATCTCACCACTGAAGAGAAAGTCTCTTCATAGTCTATACCCTCTTGTTGAGTATAACCTTTTGCCACCAACCTTACCTTATATCTCTCTATTGAGCCATCAGCCTTCCGTTTGACGCGAAGGACCCATTTATTTCCAATGGCTTTTCTATCAGGCGGTAAAGCAACCAAGTCCCAGACATGGTTACTTTTCATTGACTCCATTTCTTCCTCCATGGCTTTAACCCATTCATTCTTAGCTTGTGATTTAAGAGCTTCTCTCACGTTCTTAGGTTCATCACCATCATGAGAGGCCATCATAAAAGCTTCCCCTTCGATCTCAAAATGTCGCCGGGGAACCGAGATTCGTCTACTTCTCCGAACAGATGATTCAGGCATACTCCCACTGCGATCAAGTAGTGGAGTGTTTTGTATAGGCATTTGATCACTCCCACTGGGATTAGAGTCTATTTCAACTCTTTGTTCCCTTTCAATCTGAGTGGGCATCAAATACTCTGATTCATTTTGTTCAAAAAATGAAGTATCTCGCTCAACATCACCTTGCTTCGAAAATTCATTCTCAATAAAAATTACATCACGTGACTCTATTTCTGATATACTTCCATCAGAGTTTTCTCCAATTAGTACATATCCTTTTGATTGCTCAGGGTAACGTATAAAAATACATTTCTTTCCCCTAGCACCCAGTTTTCCATATTTACTGGATAGATCATGTACAAAACCTGTACACCCCTAGGGTCGCAGGTAGGATATATTAGGTTTCCGACTTGTCCATAACTCATATGGACTAGAAGTCACTGATTTCGTTGGAACCCGATTCAGAATATGCGTCGCAGTCAAGAGTGCATCTCCCCAATATGAAATGGAAGATTGGCTTGTGCCATCATAGATCTAACCATTTCCAGTAATGTCCTATTTCTCCATTCAGCAACTCCATTTTGCTGTGGAGTCCTAGGAATTGTTAACTGGCGTATTATACATTTTTCTTGACACAATTGCTTAAATTGTTCTAATAGATATTCTCGACCACGATCTGTACGAAGTACTTTTACCAACCTATCTAATTGATTCTCCACCATAGTCAAAAATTGTATAAAACAATCTAAGGCTTCAGATTTATGGGAGATCAAATAGACGAGACCGTATCGCGTAAAGTCATCTATAAAGGTAATGAAATACGACGCACCATTCCTACTCTTAACATTCATCGGTCCACAAATATCAGAATGAATAATTTCTAAAGGGTTATTAGCTCTAGTAGCCTTACCAAAAGGTTTCCAGTAGCTTTTCCAGCTAGACAATGACCACATGTTGCCAATTCGATCTTGTCATAAGATCCCAAAATCCCCTCTTTGGCCAACCTGTTCATTCTATCCTGTCCAATATGACCAAGTCTAGCATGCCATGTAGTAATGTTAATGTTAGAAGAAGTAACGTATGAAACACTACTATCATGTGATGAAGAAGAATGTGCATAACAATCAATATTTAAAATCATAAAACCATCCGACAGATATCCAAAACCAACAGAAACATCATTGTACGATAAAATCAAGCTATCATTTTCGAAAACCAATTTGTAGCCATAAGAGAGAAGAATAGGAACAGACACTAAATTACGCCTTATATTAGGAGCATAGAGGACATCATGTAGGAATAACTGCTGGCCTCCTCGCATAATCAATTTGCAGGAGCCAATTCCCAAAACAGCAACTCGCGAGTTATTCCCAACATATATCCAGCGAGTATCTCGTGGAATCCGACGATACTCTACAAACGCCCCTCGATCTCTAGCTATGTGGTCCATGGCACCTGAGTCTACAATCCACATAGGGTGAGTCTCGGCCAGTAAAACAGTGCTAGAAACGAAAAATATTAGTTAAGGCATAAGTTAAAAAGGATACCTCTTTCTCTTGCCCTTTGCATTCACGGGCATAATGTCTCATCTTTTCGCATTTGAAACATTTGATTTTGCTTTTATCTTTCTTCGGCCCACCACCACGTTTGAATTTCTTGTTTGGATTACTTCACCCAGGCTGATTCGTATTGTGATTGGAATGTGCAATCCCCTTTCCTTTCCCTTTCTTGGACCCACGCTGGCCCCTCTTGCGCTTGTTGTTCTTGCGTACGCTGGTTTCTGCCATATAAAGCTGCCCAGAGGATTTAGCCGCTTCTAAGCGCTTATCCTCTAGCTCCACATGACGGGCTATATCATCAACGCTCTTGATTTTATCGTTGTGCGTCATGTTAATCTTCATATGTTCTCAGCTATTGGGAAGTGAACGAATCACTGCCTGTACTTGTTGTTCTTTAGTGAGAACATGTCCAGCCGTTTTGAGCTCTCGGATCATGTGAGCCATCTCTCTCAGATGTTGCCGCATGGTATGATCCTGCCGCTTCTTATAAGTATCAAACTTAATTGTAAGCCGGCGAAGTTTAGTGGTTGAAGTACCACCGTACTTGTCCTTGAGAGCAACCCAAATATCCTGGGCTGTGTCGTAATCCTCATAAACGCACATTAAGTCATCTGCCATGCTGGAGAGAATTGTAATCCTGGCGATACTATTCTTGCGTTTCCAAGTCATGTAAGCCTCCATGTCACGTCTTGCTTGAACAGACTGACCTCTCTCAGGCTCTACCATGGTATTGGTGAGAGTTTCAAGTGCTTCTTGTTCCTCTAGAACATACTGAATCTTTCGGTGCCATATATCATAGTTGTCACCATTAAGTTTTTCTCCATTGTTCAACTCAGCTACGATCGACTTGGAAGCAGAAGCCATTACTGAAACACAATCACATAAATATGAGACTGCCTAAATTCTCAATCTAGTAGAATTATATCCGTATAAAATATTGCTCATTAAACCAAAACTTATGAATAATATAGTAACAAAAATAGAGAAGAGAGAATCGAAAAAGACAGTCCAGGCTATCTAATCACAATCTATGTCTTCAAAATTCTTATCACTATACTCAGTAAGTAAGGGAGCAATCGAAATCCAATATGATTCATAAGGATTCCCACATTCAATAGCAAGATCAGAGCTAATAATTTGTAACGTATGATCAATCATAATGAAGAATATAAAACTCTCCATAAAGTAAAGAAAATCATCTAACAAAAAAAAAATATGGAAAATACTAAATATGATCCATAATGCAATAAGAAGCTAATAATGAAGTCAAGATGACAATATGAATGATCTATCATATGCTCAATGATCGCTATCAGAAGTCTCTAAAGTCTCAGGATCTTCATCAGGGTCCTCTACTGGATCCATTTCTAGATCCTCATCATGCTCTCCATCACGAATCTTACTAGGCCCAGCTTCATCATCAAATGTTGTCTTCCCAGTAAAGAAACTTCTCGGCTCTAATGCTGAATAATAACCAGGAAAGCGAGATAAATCCCCGAAAGAGGAGTATGGAATAGGAGTAGCAGCACTCGTAGGAGAATACACAGGTGTAGAAGGGGTATACTCAGGGCTGAGAGGTGTATACTCAGGGCTGAGAGGTGTATACTCTGGGGATGCTGGAGTATAATCAGAAAGAGGAGTCTCTAGAATAAACTCAGGTGAACTAGGAATATCTATAGGCATCTTCATACTCGATCCAGGAAGACTAGACGTCCTGCTCCTCAGTCGGCTCGATGGTGGATCAATAGGTATCACACGAGAGCGGATACGAGGTGTATATGAAGTATCATGAGGATCCGCCTCGGGTTCACATTCTTCAGTGGACATATGATCCTCATCATCACCACTGTCCTCAATAACAGGATCAACATGCTCGTCATCCTCATCATCCGAGATGATCACAATCTCCGGATGTGCTTTCTCAAGTGGAACCTCATTATCGTTTTGGAAGAGTGGATCGGCCTGATCTTCAGGTGCAAGCGGAACTTCCATCTCAACATCATCAGCATCTTCTGGGTGATGTAAGGGAAAAGTACAATCTGTCGATACAATCTCAGGAGGAGGGGGAAGTCCATTATCAATCCCCATAGGATGCTCCTTTCCAGGAGGGGCGGCATACATCAAAGCTGGCACAAGTTTCTGGGACGGATAGAAGAACGCAAGCTCATGACGAATTCAGATCCCATTTTAGAAGTAACCGAGCCAATAGAGATCCATCCTGTGCAAAAATAACAATAATGCACTATGGATGCAAGTGTATGCAAAAAAAAATGACATATACTAAAATAAAGTAGAATCAAATGTCAAAAAAAATTTAAAGCATACACATCTAGCAAAAAAAAATATTAAAAAAAATCTTTTTTTTTAACCGCCATCGGCAGCGGCGCGCGGCCGTTAAACGGCAACGCGCCGGCGACGCGCAGCTGCGCGTACGGCGAGTGGCTACACGCGGCAGCGCCACATGGCAAACCGAGAGGATGCCACGTAGCGCTGACGTCAGCTGCCAATAGGGATGTTGTCAGGTGACGTGGCCGCCACGCGGGCAGCTGCGTCACCGCTGATGTGGCGCCATGTGGCATACACGATGACGCTGACGGGGCGCTACGTCAGCGCTGACTGGGCGGAAAACCGCTTGGTCAAAGCCGACGCGCCCCGTCGGCGCGTGTACGCCACGCGCGGCGATTCCGGCCACCGACGGCCGTCGGGACAGTACCAGTCGACTTCGTTCGACCTCCCGATGCCGTTGGTGGTCTCGGATTTTGAAAAAAAAAATTTGAAATTTGGTTTTGAACTTCAAACATTCTGTCCGAGACTGGTACTGGAAAACACAGAAAGTTCTACTGAAAAATCTTTACAAAACCTTGTTTCAATCCATTTTCCAACTCGTCAATTTGATAAAAACCTGTTTTTTCCTACGTTTTAAATCGAAAACCGGTCATATAATATATCAAATCGAAGGATTTTTCGAGACAGTTCTAATGGTGTGATTTTCGAAAAATTTTTGTAAACGTTTCAAAAATAAAAAACGAGCAAATAGATTCCAGCAGTTTAATAATCAAGTACAAAAATAACGTAAATCATATCTTTGATACAATACAGATTGAAAACAACCATTAATCATGCTCTTACTAACAATCACACATTAGACAACAACAAAAAAAAACAGTAAACCAGGCTCTGATACCAATGTAATATTATATCTAAATATAATAACATATAATTTCACGTTATATGTAGAAGATAAAATAGGGTTTAGAATCGATTACTGTAATTGTGTTGTTCAGAGGTCGGTAAAGAATCACCGGTTGTGGAATTCTCTACGCAATTCACCGTCTAAGAGCGTAGTCTTTTGAGAGAGTGATGAACTTCCTGTTTCGTCACACTGACCGAGAGAGAGAGATGATAGCCGTTTTGAATTCGATCACCCACTATCGTATCAAACACGATATCATTATACGTGATTTTCTATCCGTATTATCCGAGGAGTTTAACTCCCATTCAATTAGGAGTATCTGATCAATACCCCAACATGGGTGTATTTAATAAAGGGCTTGGGTCCATCTAGTGTGGCCCAACCCAAATTCCAACAGTTAGGTTTCTTGGTCTATACTAATTTGAGTTTACTCTTAGAGGCGATAAGAAGAACAATCCAACAGAATGATAAAACAGATTGTGCAAAGTACAGTAGTTGATCAGAAAATGACAAGAATGTGTTGTCTATTAATCCTGTAAAATTATAATATTACCCTCTTTTATATCTAAAGTGTTAGAGCACTTAAGACCATCCGTACACGGGATCTCTCCACGATCTCTAATCTGACAAAGAGACGTACACACTATTTCTAATTTGACAAAGATACGGTAGTACACACTATTTCTAATCTGACAAAGAGACGATACAAGACGCTTGTACCGTCACTTTGCATTGGAGTAGTTTGTGTTTTAAAAACAAGTCTCTCATTTGAGATCCATTTTTAATAAACTTAAACAAATGAATGATTGACATTTGGAAAGACGAGAGAAGAGACTAATAGTGGACATATGAAAGATAAATGTAGCCTGACATATCTGACTTTTCTTTTTTCTTTTTTTTTAAAATTTTTTAATGGTTTTATTATGTCTTTTTTTCTTTTTTTTTTTGGGTTTTATTTTTTATTATATCTTTTTTAATGTCTCCTAGTTTTGAAAAAAAAAAATTATACTTTTAATTAAAATATGAATGATAAAAAGAAATAGTTTGTTTGATGTGTCAAAATCAATTAATTTTATTTTAATTATAATTAAAATATTTGTTTACTTTCATTTTGTTATAATATTTATTTTTAAATTCTATTTAATTTAATTATGTTAAATTATTATTAGTATTTATTTTAGGTGTAAAAAAATTATTACACAATATAATTGTTATAATATAACCATTAAAAAAGTAATTGTTGTTAATATAACCATTGGAAAAATAACAGTTGAAAATATAACCGTTAGAAAGTAGCCATTTTAAATATAGCCATAAGAAAGTAGTCATTGTAAATATAGTCATTAGAAAATAGCCGTTGTAAATATATCCGTTGTAAATTTCATCCTTCCTTATTATATATACGTGTGTGTAAGAGTGTAATGCATGCCATTTTACACTCACCTAATAAAAATCGCTTATCTCTTTCAAAATCCTCAAATTTTCTACTACCTATGGGCGAAAATCCTGATCAATCAAATATTTCTACTAATACCGTGGATTTGTTAGAAGAGTTGTTAGTCAACTATACTGAGGAATGCTGTCTAATGCTACTAAAGGAAATGAAGGATTAAATTTATGGAGAAAGCTCATCATCAAGAAATTATAAGAAGACAATTAATAGAGACCACGAAGCTAAAAACCAACGCCTTATGAATGACTACTTTGTTGAGAATCGAGTATACGCTGTAGAGATATTTCGACGGAGATTTCGTATGCGACGACATTTGTTCCTCCGTATTGTTGAATGCCTCACAAGTACTGATGCTTATTTCTAATAGAGGTATGATGCTTTATATAGACAAGACTTCTCTCCGGTAAAAAATGCACGGTAGCTATACACATGTTATCATATGGAGTAGCAGCTGACGCTATTGACGGCTATGTCCGAATTGGGAAAAGCACTGTAAATGAATTTTTACAAAAATTTGTTGAAGGTGTCATCCCAATTTTTAGGCCCAAATTACCTACGTAAACCTAACGCAGATGATGTAAACCGTTTATTACAAATACGGAAGGCTTGAGGTTTTCCTAGTATGATGGGCAGCATTGATTGCATGCACTCAAAGTGGAAAAACTATCCGAAAGCTTGGCAAGGTATGTTCACAAGTGATCATCGTGGATCTCCAAATTAAATACTTGAAGCAGTGGCATCGGCAAATATAAATTATGTTATCAATGGAAACGATTATTCAATAGGATATTATTTTACAGATCGTATATACCCTGAATGAGCAACATTTATTAAAACAATTCCTCGACCACAAGGAGAAAAGAGACAATTGTTTGTAAAATACCAAGAATCAGCAATAAAGGATGTCGAGCGTGCATTTGGAGTCTTACAATCTCGATTCGCTATTATTTGTGGTCCTACATGTTCATGGTTTAAAGAGATTTTTGGAAAGATCATGAGAGCTTGAATCATATTGCATAATATGATTGTTGAAGACAAAAGAGACATGTATGCTATTAACTATATGATCTAGCTAATGCATATGATGATTTGCCAAATGACTTACCGACACCATAATTAGAGGAAGACATTTTCGCTCCATATGAGGAATATATACGGAATAATATTCGACTTCAAGATAGAGAAAAACATCGTCAACTTCAAGCGAATTTGGTGGAGCATATCTGACAATTTGATCATACTCACTAAATATTTCTAATTATCATGCAATTTTTATATTTAATCAAATATTTTTTTCATTGTCACTTAATATTTGTTATTTGTACTTTTGTTTAAACGTGAACTATATTTGCATTGTTTATTTAAGTTGTATTTTACTTTATATATGTTAATTAATTTACTTTAATTAGCACATATATTTTATTGTCATTAATAATTTATTATTTAAATTAAATTATTTTTAAAATAGTTATTAATATACTTTTTTTTAAAATAATCATATAAATTATGATATATTAAAATACATAATATTAATTTAATATTGAATAGAAAATAATGTGAACTCCTGGAAATCAAAATGTAAAAGACTTTGCATTTGAGTAAAAACAATGTATAGTATGGTAATGAGTCTCTTTGGTGATGTAGCATACATGACCTTTCATAAAAGACTCTAATGAAAGATTTGTATTGGAGATGGTCTAAAGAATAAAAATGAGAGTAGATTCAAAATATTTTTAAAAGTATATATTTTTTTTAAAATAATTTTAGAAAGTGAAGGTATAATCGAATATTTCCTTTTATTTTATTGGAAGTATATTAGTAAAAAGGTCATTTTTCACATATTTATTCCATATGGAACTTATATTGTCTATTATTGAAAACTAGAATTTTTGGACCTGTGCGCTGTGCGAGGGTGATAAAATATATAATAAATATATTATTTTGAAAAAACTTTACGATTAACATATAAATAAACGAAAACTCTATCACAATCAAATAATCTATCATACGATCTCCAAATCAATCGATAATAAAATAAAAAACAGCAAAAAAAAAAAAGTAAACAAAATTCGATATATGACATAAATATAAAAAAAATACTAAAAATAAACTAAATATAATAATAATATAATCAATAGTTCAACCTATGAATAAATAGTATGAGCATTCAATTGTTATAAAAAAAATAATTTAATATCGATAATGGAAATAAAAATTATGACAATCACACCATAAATTGTTTATGAAATAAAAAGAAATAAATATAAATTTTAACTTTTCTTTTTCAAGCACATGACAAACTATTATTTTTCCTTCTTAATGGGATTCATGAAAACTATAGAGACAGAAAACTCTTCTTTATCAATTGTAGCTATCTTTACAATTTTATTAGAAGATCATTCATTTTCCTTTAGGAATATTGGACTCTCAAAAAGTCTCTTTTTAGCATTCAAGTCAAGCCTCCCAAAAGTGTTTTGTATCAATTTCGGTAAATAAGACAATGTATTATATTTATGATTTTGATCATGAGAAACGATTTATGTAGTAAAATAATGTATGAATCCAACAATATATGAACAAAATCCCGTTACATGTACCTTAGACAAAGGAGTTTTATCATTAACCTTTATATATTCAAAACCATTCTAAAATTATGGGAATGAAATTTTTATAAAAATTATATGTATTTCAATATTTATTTCAATTTTATATAATTTTAAATTAATTACGATGTACAACATTGACATCATCAAATGATAATATAATTTAAATTAATTTACAATAAAATAATAATATAATTTAAATAAAAATAGACTGAATAGATAGGCCAAGCCTATCATATCATTGGGCATTGTGTCATCCAACATTTTTAACGATCCCATTTACAATTCATGAACAAATAAAGATCTTAGATTTAATTCCAAAAATCCACCGTAAATTTGGAATTTTCCAAAAAAAAACCACACCAGTTTGATTTTTCCCCATTTTACCACTGTCAAGTAAAAAAATGTTTAGATTTTTAAAATAATTTTTTTTATTTAGTAGAGCTCTAAGAGAGGAGTCTAATAGTGGTGGTCTCTTGGCAATTGGTGGTTGAACGAAGGAGATTTGATGAAATTAAGAATTGTCGAAAATTAATTTTTCTATTATTTCTCCTTCATCCAACCACCAATTGGCAACGGACCACTACCATTTGAAATGTCTCTTGGATCTCCATCAAAATCCAAAATTCATTTTTAAAAATATTAACATTTTTCGTCCTACCAGTGGTAAAATAGGGAAAAACGAAATCGGTGTGATTTTTCTTGTTTTGGGGAAAACCCTCAACCTACGATTGGTTTTTGGGATTATCCCAATATATTACAAGGTGCGTGCTAATGAATTAATGAATGGTAATTAACAATAATAATTACTTTGTTTTAAAAGTATCCGGTCTGACATTTAAATTTATAATTTTAAATGGATACATAAAAATAATTATCAAAATATTTTAAAATATGTAATTAATGACTTTTAAAAAAAATCTTAATATTTATTTAATTATATTATAATATTTTATTTAATTTTTTATTCCAATATAACTTGAAATGATTTAAAATTAAAAGTGAGATAGGTAAATAATTTTAAAACTTAAAAACAAAATAAAATATTTTCTTTTTACATCACTAAATCAGAACAATGAAGAAAAATATCACCTGATCTCAAATGTGTAAACCCTGTAAATCGAGTAATATCCTAAAGGCAAATTTCATCAATTAGGTCTACTGAAAAAAATACCCATTAATCCACATAAATTTTCAAACAAAAATCCAATACAGACAGTATGTCATTGAATGAAAGATGAAGATGATGAAGACAAAAGTTTTAAAATAATAATAATAAAATAAAATTGAATTTTGTGCTCAATAAATAGCAACAATCTCCAACAACCTTAGTTAAATAAATAAATAAGAAATTGAATTTTGTGCTCAATTTAACATCATATATGTCCATACATTCGGAAACATTTATCTCTTCACTTACGTACATTTAGATACATACAAGAATCAGTATTTAACTAATGCATGTCTTTGCTTGCTTGTTTTTTATTTAAACATTTTGGGATCACATGAGAAGGAGGATTCAATCTACTACTCTACAGCCTAGCCATGTGATAATTAATTTATTAAAAAAAACATATCAGGTCTTTGAAAACTGATCTGGGTGAGAAGAAAACTACTTGGACTAGTTTAGGACCATACAAGTGAAGAAGAAGACAAAACCCTAAGTTTTAATACTATGACATAGAGATAGTTATCAATGCATTGATAATTTTTACTAATGTAACTACTATGATAGAGATAGTTATCAATGCATTGTCAATTTTTACTAATGTCAGGAGCATCATTCTCTGCAAGCAGAAGAACAGGATGTCATCAAATTGTAATGTGTGTTAGTCTCTTTAAAAGATAACTCAGAAATATGTCACTGTAATGCAACGATGTTATTAATGTTAGAAAAAATAGAGATAGAAGTTTTTACTTGATTTTTTTGTGTGTATATTTTTACTATGTCAGACTACTCTTTTTATACAAATGAGCAGTTAATACAAATAACCTTCAACTAATTCATGCAGAGATAATTGAACGGTTTCTTAGTTTTACAAGAAATATTAAAAACATGGAGAAACTAAAAGACAGATACATGATTTCAAATTAACTTTCAACATCCCCTCTTAATTTGAAATCTTTAACTTCAACTTAGACTTTTCGAATTTCTCCACAGTAACTGCTTTTGTCAGAAAATCTACTGGCTGATCCTGAGTATGAATGTAGTCCAATTGAATTTCACCATTCGACACCAGATTTCGAATAAAATGATGTCGAATTTCGATGTGTTTTGACCTGGCATGAAACACAGGATTTTTAGTCATGGCTATGGCTGATGAATTGTCACAGAAAATATAAGTTGCAGATTTTTGTTCTTGTAGCAAATGAAAAAGAATTCTTTTGAGCCAAGTTGCTTCGCATGCTGCTTCTGTTGCTGCATAATATTCTGCTTCACATGATGACAGTGCAACTGTCTTTTACTTTCTTGAACTCCAAGAAATTTCTTTAGAACCAAGACAGAAAATATATGCCGAAGTACTTTTGCGATCATCTAAGTCACCAGCCCAATCGCTATCAGTGAAACAAACCAGTTTGTTGTCTTCTTCCTTCTCATACAATATTCCTTCATTTTTAGTTCCCTGCAAATATCGCAAGATTCTCTTTGCTGCTGTAAAATGATTTTTACTGGGCTCAGACATAAATCTGGAAATATAGCTAATAGAGTAAACTATATCCAGTCTAGTATGAGTCAAATAAATCAGTGAACCAACAAGACTTCGAAAATTTTTAGTATCACATCTTTCAACTCCATCCATCTATTGTAACTTCTCATTTGATGCCAAAGGTGTTGGTACTGGTTTGGAATTTTCCATTCCAAACTTTTTAACAGATCAGTGATGTACTTCTCCTGAGATATGAAGATTTTTCCTTTAGATTGTCTTACTTGTATGCCAAGAAAATATCTCATTAGCCCCAAGTCCATCATCTCAAACTCCTACATCATCCATTTTTTTAAATCTTTCTACCATCTCCATATTAGTTCCCAGATAAATCAAATCATCAACATACAGACAAATGATAAGAAAATCTGCGGTACCTTCTTTTTTAACATAGAGAGAAGGCTCATTCATACTTTTCTTAAAACAATTTTGGCAGAAGAAACCATCAATCTTGTTGTTCCAGGTCCTTGGCGCCTGCTTTAAGCCATAAAATGCTTTGTGTAAACGATACACTTTATCTTCATGTCCTTCAATAACATACCCATCAGGTTGCTGAACATAAACCTCTTCTTCTAACTCTCCATTTAGAAAAGTAGATTTTACATCAAGTAGAAACACTTGAAGTTCAAGTTGTGCTGCCAATGCCAAAACCGTGCGTATTGTCTCAATTCTCGCAACCGGGGTAAAAGTTTCATTAAAATCCACACCTGGAATCTGCAAAAAACCTTTAGCAACCAATCTCGCTTTATGTTTCTGAACTGATCCATCTTCATTGATCTTGGTTTTGAACACCCACTTCAAACCAATTAATTCTTTATTTTCAGGTAAATCAACAAGAAACCAAGTTTTATTTTTCTCAATAACTGCAATCTCAGCATCCATAGCTTTTCTCCAGACATCTTCTTTTACTGCTTCTTCAAAGTTTTGAGGTTCATAACAAAACAATGAAAAATTATAATTTTCATAAATATCTCTCAAAGACCGTACCTTCTGAGGAGGTGATTCTGAATCTGAATTTTCATTATTTGATGTAGATTCAGATGGTGAAACATGCTCTTGTTGATTTACAGAAGTCAAAGGTTCGCTGATTGAAAACTCAATCTCCTGCATTGTATTTTCTTCAAACTGCCAAACTGCCATTTCATCAAAAATAACGTCTCTTGATACAATCAACTTATTAGTCGTAGGATTAAAGAGACGAAAACCCTTAGACTCATCACTATAGCCAATAAACAGAAGTTTTTCACATTTTTCATCATACTTGTCACGATTTGGAGCAGAAATATGAGAATAGGCAACACACCCAAATACCTTCAAATGATTAACCACAGGTTTTTTTTATTGAACCATGCTTCAAAAGGTGTTTTCTCACGAACCGCCTTTGTTGGAGATCTATTCAGAATATAGATTGCAGTGTGAACAGCTTCTGCCCAAAAATGATTTGGCAACGCTTTTCCTTTCATCATGCTCATCGCCATTTTAACGATGGTTCTGTTCTTTCTTTCAGCGATACCATTCTGCTGCGGACTTCTTTGAACTGTAAGTTGTCTCTCAATGCCATTCTGCTTACAATACTCCATGAAAGGAGTGTAAATAAATTCTCCCCCACGATCAGTTCGCAGAGATTTAATTTGAAACCTGCTCTGCTTTTCTACAAGAGTTTTAAATTCAACAAATACAGAGAAAGCTTCGGATTTTTCACGTAGGAAATAGATCCAAAACATTCTTGTAAAGTCATTAACAAAAAGAATAAAATATCTTTTGTTACCCAGAGATGGTGTCCTTGTAGGACCACATATATCTGAATGCACCAACTCAAGAGGTTCTCGGGCTCTCCATGAAGTCTTAGGAAATGGTAATCGATGTATCTTACCAAAAATACATCCTTCGCAGACCTGTTCTTGTCTTTCAATTGATGGAAGACCAATCACCATATTCTTCTGCTTGAGCAACTGCAGCCCACCATAATTCAGATGGCCATATCTTAGGTGCCATAGAGAGGAATTTTCACAACTTTCTCCTTTCAATGCAACTGTATTTTTAGATGGCATAATTAGCGGAAACACTTTATTTGATGTCATCTGTATTGATGCTACAACAGCCTTATTATCATCAAAAATATCACAGACAGTTTTCTCAAATAATACCGAGTATCCTTTTTGCATAAGTTGCCTAACACTAAGCAAGTTGTGAGATAACTGTGGAATGTAAAGAACATCATCAACAAGCTTTTGATTACCTCCTTTAGTATGAACTACAATGGCACCTTTCCCTTTTGCATGATGTGTTCTTCCATCACCAAGTTCTATCTATGAAGTAAACTCCTCATCCAGGTTTGCAAATAGTTTACGCTTCCCAGTCATATGGTTGTTGCACCCGCTATCAACGTACCATATCTCATCACTTTGGTGTTGAACAGACATGCAAGAAAATAGTTTATCGCTATCATCTTTTGACAAGTTTGCTTGCTGCTTGTCATTTTTATTTTTATGATAGCACTTATTGTCAGAATGATTTGCATTCTTGTATCTCTTACACCTAAAAAAACAATCTTTGGTTTCATGATTCGTCTTTTTGCAGATGCGGCAACTAGGATCTTCTGATTTTTCTGATTTGTTTTTGCTTTTATTTTTCCCTTGTGATCCCTTTTTTGAGTTGGAAGTACTAACTTTTGCTTGGAAAGCTTGGTCTAATGGCTGGTTTGTTGATCGATTCATCCTCCTTTCATGTGCTTGAAGCGAACTTGATAAAGCATGAAAGGAATAATTGGACAGATCTTTGGATTCTTCAATGGCGGCAACTATATGATCAAATTTCATTGGAAGACTTCTAAGAACCTTTTGAACAAGTTTCTTTTTTTCCAAAACATCACCAAGACTGTTTATTTGATTCACAATCTCAGAAACTTTTGATAAAAATTCCTCCATCGACTCACTTTCTTTCATGGACAAATTATCAAATTCTTTCCAGAGAGATTGCAGATTGAAAGATGTTACCTTATCATCACCATGGTAACACTTGTTTAAAATTTCCCAAGCTATCCTAGCCTTCTTTGCTCCAAAGATGCGAGGAAATATATTTTTACTCACACCTTGTTGTATAAGACGCAAAGCACTTGCATCTCTTTGAATGTTTTCTTTGTATTTTTTCTGTTGAGCAGCAAATCATTCTTCAGACCCTGGTTCTTCATATGTGTTTTCAATAATCTCCCAAAGATCTAAAGAAATAAAAATAGTCTGCATTTGACTACTCCAATAATCATAATGCTAACCATTGAAGATGGGAACTTGATTTGAGGTATAAGCAAACAAAGTAGGAGAACTACTTGTTGCCATTAGAATATGTTTGAAAAATGTTTACCAAAAGAAACAAACCCAACGCTCTGATACCAAATTTGTTAGAAAAAACAGAGAGAGAAGTTTTTACTTGAAGTTTTACTTGATTTTTTGTGTATATTTTTACTATGCCAGACTACTCTTTTTATACAAAAGAGCAGTTAATACAAATAACCTTTCAACTAATTCATGCAGAGATAATTGAACGGTTTCTTAGTTTTACAAGAAATATTAAAAACATGGAGAAACTAAAAGACAGATACATGATTTCAAATTAACTTTCAACAATTAATACCAGATAAGCCTTTTAAATGGGCAAAGTACACAACTAGAATACTTGATAAAAACAAATAGATTTTAATCTGCTGAAAATCTGCTATATAAGAATAGCTTATTGAAATATTAAATAACCCGTAATATCAGCTGAAGACTTAGACAACTTTGACTGATTCCGAATCAGCTTTCAACACTTTCCCTTGATTCGTAATCACATACTCCAAGCATGTTTCGAAAATAAAGAAAATTTTCTTTTGGTAGCGACTTTGTTAGATTGTCTGCCAATTGATAATGTGTATTGCAATATTGATCATCAACAACTTGTCTAGCAACCAAGTCTCTAATAAAATGCATTCGAGTGTCGATGTGTTTGGTTCGACTATGCAAAGCTGCATTTTTCATCATGAATATTGTGGATTTATTATCACAAAAAATGACAGTGGCCGATTTCTGCTGGTGTTGTAATTCCCCCAAAACTCCTCTGATCCAAATTGCCTAACAAGCTACAAAGGTAACAGCGACATACTCTGTTTCTGTACTTAACAATGTTGTTATAGGTTGTCTGTTTAAACTCCACGCAATGACACCTAACCCAAGAGTAAATGCATGAGCTGATATGCTTCTGCGATCATCAATATAGCTTGCTAAATCTGAGTCCAAATAGCCATATAATTTGCCATCATTAGAATATCCTATTGTTTCAGCAACATATCGAAGGATTTTCTTTGCTGCTCCGAAGTGGACTTGCGATGGTTTTTCCATGAACCTGGAAACAGTGTTAACCGAAAAAGCAATATATGACCGTTTATGAGTAAAGTATATTAACCGACCAACTAAGCTTCTATAAGTGTTAGGATTGGCACTCGCCTGACCATCTCTATTATTCAGTTTTTTAGTAACATTCATAGGAGTAGTTATTGAAGAACAGATTGACATACCAAATCTGCGAAGTAAAGCTTTTGCATAGAGCTCCTGTGAAACGAATATGCCATAAACCTCTTGTTTCACCTCTAACCCCAAAAAATACTGCAAACATTATAAATCATTCATTTCAAACTCACTCATCATTTGCCTTTTAAACTCCTCAATAACTCCTCTGGTAGACCCTGCATATATCATGTCATCCACATATAAACAGACCATGATAAATTCTCCATTCTTATTCTTTTTCGCATATAATGTTGGTTCTCTTTCACTTTTTTAAAATCCATGTTGTAGAAAATGTGTATCAATACAGCCGTACTAGGCTCGCGGTGCTTGCTTCAAACCATAGAGAGCTTTCCTCAACTTTTAGTCTTGCATCTTTTTCCCTTCAATTTCGAATCCTTGAGGTTGA
The DNA here is from genome assembly GCA_031304145.1 of Cardiospermum halicacabum. NCBI lineage: Eukaryota > Viridiplantae > Streptophyta > Magnoliopsida > Sapindales > Sapindaceae > Cardiospermum > Cardiospermum halicacabum. The sequence continues at coordinate 7,017,156 of JARJHC010000107.1, read as the reverse complement.
TTAACATATACCTATTCATTCAACTCATCATTGAGAAAAGCCAACTTCACATCAAATTGATACACCTCCCATTATTGTTGTGCTGCAAGAGCTAAAAAGATACGTACCCTTCAAAACGAGCTACAGGAGAGAAAGTTTCTTTGAAATCAAGTCCAGGAATCTGTGAATATCCTTTGATAATGAGCTATACTTTGTGTCTCTAAACTTCACCAGTAGCTCTAACTTTAGTTTTGAACACCCATTTGAGACCAATTGGTTTCTTTCCATCAGGTAAAGTGCATAGAGTACATGTATTATTCTTGTTAATGATAGCAATTTCTTCATTCATTGCTTGCCTCCACTTTTCTTCGCGATTAGCTTTTTCAAAAGTTACCGGATCTGTTCCGACAAGAGCAAATCCACAAGATTCATACAACTCTACAAGTGATCAATATTTTCTATGATCTGGAGAAGTAAACATATCTAATATTGGTGATACACTTGTTGTTGCAGATTGTACATGTCGATTTGATGCAGATGCAGTTGTTGGCGTTATTGGTTCAGTCTCCTGGTGAACAACATTTTCTGATGAAACACAATCTGAAATAACATTGTCTCATATGGCATTTTCAGCAGTATTGATTCTTTTAAATTTTGGATCAACAATAATTTTCTCCTGCCAATTCCAACTCGAATATTCATCAAACACAACATCCCTTCTTGTTATAATTTTTTCACTCCTAGGATCAAATAATCTATATGCTTTTGATTGGGTGATATAACCAACAAAAATACAAGCATGTGATTTATGATCTAATTTTCTTCTAATGTGGGGAGTAATAAGAGAATAACAAACAGAGCCAAAAATGCGTAAATGACTTACAGATGGCTTAAAACCCCTCAAAACTTCAAAAGAAGCCTGATTTTGAACAACTTTTGTAGGAGAGATGTTTAGAATATATATTGCAATGGCCATACCTTCTTCCCATAGAGTGTTAGGACAATTCCTCTCTTTCAACATACTTCTAGCCATCTCAACAACGGTGCGATTTTTTTGTTCTGTTACATCATTTTGCTCGGGTGTGTATGGTGTTGTCAATTCCCTATGTATTCCTTGCGTTTCACAAAAAAATGTTAAATTCATTTGATATGAATTCGTCTCCTCTATCAGTCTAAAGAACTTTGATGCTGAGACCACTTTGTTTCTGTACCAATGCCTTGAAAATTTTAAAATTTTCAAATGTTTGATCGTTGCTACATAAGAAATACATCCAAGACATCCGACTACAATCATCAGTAAATAGCAAAAAAATATTTACTACCTCCCAGAGACATGGTTTGCATTGGCTCGCATAAATCAGCATGAATTAGTTCAAGACATATAATAGCTCTCCATGAATTTCCAGCTGGAAAAGATTTTCTTGCCTGCTTTCGATAAACACAACTTGGACATATTTAAATAGTGTCGATATGTGGTAAATCTGAAACCATGTCATTATCCTTGAGAAGCTTCAAACCTTTGAGATGAAGATGCCCATAACGAAGATGCCATAATGTAAATTGATCATCCCTTTTTGTTGTAAGAACAAATTTTCCCATCTGAGAAACATCCAATGGGAACATTTGACTTTTCGTCATCAAAATTGTGGCCATAACACGACCTGTCTTCTTTTCTCTTATGTAGCACCTTTCATTATCAAATAAAACCAAATAACCACTAGATAGTAATTGCCCAACACTAATAAGATTGAAGCCTAAAGAATGAACATATTGAACATTATTGAGAAATTTAAATGTTCCTAGACTTACTTTGAATCTTACTGTGCCTTTTCCTTCCACCTGAAGAGTGCTACCATTTTCTAGCTGCACATTTTGCTTGCTCGTCTCATGAAGATCTGAGAAAAGTTGTCGAATTCCAGTCATATGGTTTTGACACCCACTATCGACAAACCATAGATTGAGAGTCTGAGAAAACTTGGGCCCTTTTGTTTGTGACATGAACAGCTTCTCTTTATCGTCTGCAAGAACATCATTATTGCTTTCTTCTTATGCAAAATTTGCTTAGTCTTTATCGTGCTAATAATCAGCACGCATGTGACCAAACTTTCCACAGTTATAATATTGGATGTTGCTCAGATATTTCTTCTGTTCTCCATCACGCCCTCTACCACTCCCTGACATTCGACCTCTACGACCTCCTCGAGGACTTCCTCTTCCTCTACCACTTCCTCTATTGCTAGTAACACTGCTGCTATCTTGAACTTGAAATGTCTTTTCTTTCGCCTTCTCTAAGATTCTGTTTATGCACACTTCATGGACATGTAGTAATCCCATTAACTCATCAAAACAAAAATCAGACATATCTTTTGATTCTTCTATTGCAACAACTTTATGGTCAAACTTGGGAGTTAAACTACGAAGTACCTTCTCCACAATCATTTGATCTTCAATAGTTGCACTATATGTCCGCATTTGACTTACCACCCTCATTGCTTTACCCAGAAATTCAGAAACAAGTTCTCCATCTTTCATTTGGAGAAATTCAAAATCCCTTTGTAAGGACTGTAAACGTATCACCAACACCTTTGAGTCGCCTTGAAATTCCTTTTGAAGAACTGTCCAAACACCTTTGGATATAGCAGTAGCTGCTATTCTGGAGAAAATAGAGTCATGGACTGCAGCTTGAATGATTGCCAATGCCTTAGCATCTTTCTTCCTCGTCTCCTTGAGTTTGGTATCGTCTTCAATTTTGAGAATTGTCTTCGTAGATGGTTCTGTATAACCTTTCTCAACAAGATCCCATAAATCCTGAGACCTTAACAAAGTCTTAACTCTGATAGACTAAAGGGTTAATTCCAAAAAACACCCAAATTTTGAAATATTTTGCTTTTAGCACCTGATTTTGCAAACTTCTAACAAAGCATCCCAAAACCACCCAAATCCAAAACCACTTGTGGTTTTGATGAGTTGTGAGTGGATTTTGTGTTTTTGGGTGGTTTTTCTAATTTGGTTTCAATTTGTAAATTTATGGTTTAATAATTTTAGTAAATTTTACATATTTTATTAAATGATATTTTATTTTTATTTTAAATATTCCCTTAAATAAACAATTTTTTTTTTATTGTTTTAGAAAATTTTAATTTAAATTTATTAATTTTAGTAATTTATAATTTGAATTTCTAAGTTTTATTTTTACTGAACTAAGTATATATTTGGGGCTGCTTGTGATTATCAAATAATCACTTATTGGTTGGTGAAATGTCAAACATAACCTTCATCCATCCTAAATTAACATTCATACATTATTATTTTATATGTAAATTTAGGATGGAAGAGGGGTATGTTTGGGATTTCACCACCCAATAAGTGATTATTTTACAATCACAAGCAGCCCCAAACATATATTAAATACATTATGTTTTGAATATTTTTAATTTATTAGTTTATTATTATTTTTAAAATAATAATAATAATAATTTCTTAATTTTAATTTTTAATTTTACTAAATATCAATAATTTTTAAAAAATTAATTCTTTTATTTAAATATTTAAATAATTTTAATAATTTTTACTTTTAACCTTTAATAACTCGTAGTTCTCTCCTCTAAAAATAAAAATTAAGAACTGAGTTGGTCTATTACCAATGGCATTGGTAGTAAACACCTAAGAACAATAATGTATATCACACTTTAGAAATGGATACTTTGATACCATTGTTAGTCTCTGTAAAAAAAAATATACTACTGTAATGCAATGATGGTATTAATACCAAATAAGCCGAGTACACAGTTACAATATCTGACAAAACAAAAACAGAAACAACCCGTAATATCAGCGGAAGACTTGGACTGATTCCGAATCAACTTTCAACAATTTGTGATTATGTTTTAAGGTTGTCCCTATCCTATCCCATTCAGAATTTTGTCTCGTCTGTAAATTGGGGTGTTGTAAGCTTCTGCATGCAAAGCACCGGTTGGTCAAGTCAGCATTAACGTGCTTCGTACGTCATGCAGGCAAACCACCGGTTGATATCTTGATGCTTATCTTCAATTTTGAAAAATCGAAACCATTCTTACATTGACTCTGCAGCAGTTGCACTTAAAAGTCTTAAAACAGTCTTTTAATTATTACACATAGAGTTCCCACATCACGTGAAATCTAATTCTACTTCAGCTAATTTGATTTTAGCTGGCACTGTTCAGCGAATAGAGCCAGCGACTTGTACGACGAACCACCACCATCACTCATTTGAGCTCTCTCTGCGCTGCGTTTTATCTCATTCACTTTCTTCCTAATCACATTCCCTTCTTCATCAGCCATTACTCTTCTCACCATCCTCTTCACCTCCTCTCTCTCCACTACTCTTCCTCCACTCTCCCTCCTCACAGCCACACCCAGCTCCTCCACCAGCATCGTCGCGTTCATCTTCTGCTCCGCGTACAACGGCCAAGCTATGATCGGAACACCGTTAGTCAAACTCTCCAACACAGAATTCCACCCACAATGCGACAAAAACCCACCTACAGACACATGACTCAATATCTCCATCTGCGGGGCCCACCCGGGCACGACAATTCCTACGTCCCGAGTACGGCTCAAGAACCCGTCTGGTAAAAACATAGACACGTCATCTCCGTTAGTCCCCGCAGTGAAAAACGACCCGGCCCCGGTTTCAATACTCGGTGTACGGACAACCCAGATGAATCTCTGTTGACTCAACTCCAAACCCCACGCGAGTTCCGACAACTGGGCACGTGACCACGTACCTCCACTACCAAATGATACAAAAACCACAGACGCTCTTGCTTGTTTGTCTAACCACTCTAATAACACTTTACGCGAACTAACCTGTTCAATTTCTCTCACTATCGGCCCAATTGCGTAAACCCGACCGAGTAGCTTCTCATCTCGTAAAGATGATAACGCTTCCTGTTCCAGATCCACCCACGTGTTAACCAAAGCTCCATCAAACGACAGCATCTCTTTACACGTGTTCAAATATTCAAAATACTGTTGATCACTTCGGTCTAGCATGGGGTCAACCACATCTAACGGTCGAACAGGTTTACAACCTGGAATATCAAATGGATCTTTTTTATCCGTATACTCTCCTTTGACTAATTTATCCAGGGTTGGAACATACAAGGACAAAGCGAGAAACCAAGCGTGTGAGGCTATATAGAAATATTTAGGAATCCGAAGCTCATCAGCTATGACTACAGATTCAGTTCCAAAAAGATCGACGATCATGACCGTTGGAGGTGACTCCAACGAACGGATAGCAGCACGGACAGCTGGCCGGATTTCACGCATCATGACACGTAAAATCGTAACGGGCTTGGTGTCGGGGCCCACGAGGTTAGTTATGTTCGGTGGAGGTAGGCCGATGACGTGGCAGGAACTTTGTTTGATCGCTGAATTGATTATTTCGGATTCGGCGGTGGAGGTTTGTGTATGGACTACGAAGATGGTGACGTGGAAGTTGAGTTTTGAGTGTAGGAATTTGCCGAGCTCGAGCACTGGGATGAGGTGGCCTATGCCTGGACTTGATAGGAGAAGTGCATGTGGTATTTTGGTTTGGGTATCCTAGGTTGAGATTTTGGCGATAATGTGTGTGTGTGGTGAGGAAGATGTTTATTTATACATGAATGAATAATGAATAGTGGGGAAAGAGATTTCAATAAAAAGGTTAATAGTAATATTTATGGCGTATGTGGCTACAAAATATGTATATTATATTAGAGTTTTTTTTTTTTTAATTTTAAAATAAATATTTTTTTTTTAATATGTATATTTATGACGTATGTGGCTATAAAATATGTATATTACATTAGTTTTTTTTTTTTTAGTTAAAAGATGGTGACAGTGCCGAGATATTTGTGGCTGCATTTGCGAGTTACAAACTTTAGCTCTACTACGGACCGACCGAATATTAGAACATCTCCCATGCTTTTATGAATTTGTCATAATAGATCATGTCTTCTCAACAGACGAATTTGTCATAATAGATCATGTCTTCTAAACAAACTGTGTTATTATTTCTTCTACAACGTTATTTCTATTTATTTTTGTTTATTTCGGTTTAGTGCGCTTTTTAATTAATTATTATTATTTAAATAAAAATAGAAATAGAAAATGAGAAACACAAACTACAACAAATAAAATATTAGAAAAAGAAAATGGAATTAATGAATGTGATGCCAAATAAACCACAGCCAAATATTAAGTTAAGATTATTTGAATAAAGTAGCTAAACAGCTTACAGATGTGGTCTCACAGAGTTTTGTTCTAATGAGTAAAAATCGGATCCTTTACAATTGTCTCTACCCCCTATTTATAGGGGTGATCAATCTCTTTTCTAGGAGGATTAGGGCTTTTCTTTCCCTCAGGACTTGGTCTCCTTCTTTTAATGAGGTTGGTCTTCCTTTATCCGTTGGGCTTTAGGAATCCTTGATCTACTGAAGTAGGTTTTCCTTTATCAATTGGGCTTTAGGAATCCTTGGTTCGATAAGATAAGTCTTCCTTTCCCGACTGGGCTTCGGGAATCCTTAGTTCGTTAGGCAATGATTCGGTGGGTTGGTGTGTTTTGGTTTTGGCTCTGTTGGGCTCGGCCAAGTTAGACTGTATTGGGCCTTTGGTTATTTCGGTCGAGCTTGACTCGGACGTTTCCTGAGCCTTTGGCCCCCTTTCGGCAGAGATCAGTCTTCGGGTACCTTCTTCTGTCTTTAGCCGAACTTGGCTTTGGGCTTTGGTTCCCTTTGCTTGCTCTGACCTTCGACTATGATGCCTTATGGTTATTTTCCCACCACAGTAATCCCCCATTGCCATGGCTTGAATTTTTCGAGCATGGCAATATTTGTCGTTATCTCGATCGAGTTACGGCATCCATTTGTTTTTGTTTTCGGCCGAGGTTTCTGCGGTTTCCTTGGTTGGCCACGTCAGCCCTGGCTGTCTTGTCTCAATTAGATTTGGCGGCTCCCCGGTTGTTGTGCCCTAGATTTGCCATCATGGCGGCTCCTCGACTGCCGTGTCCAAGATTTGCTATCATGACGCCTTGCCTATATAAAGGTCGGTGGTTTGCTTCTCTCTCCTCAATTTCTTTATTTTCAAATCTTCTCTCTCTCTATCTTCGAAGACCGTCTGCCTCCCTCGCCGGTTTCGACTCTCCGGTGACGTTTCATGGTCTTTTCTCTCCACTTCCGGTCAAGGTTAGCCCTCCTTGCTCAGATTTTTGTCGTTGTTGGTTTGTTTTACCTGCATTCTGCTGTTTTTCTCGATGAGTTGCTGGGTTTGATTCTGCGTTTATGTTCTTGTACCTGTTCGTCTGCTTGTTTTTTTTTTGGATCTACTTCGTCTGCCTTCGCTTTCTGTCTTTTTGTTTGTACTAACTTCGGTCGAGGGTCTCTAACCTGCTGTTTTTATCGATCGATTGTAGATGTCTACTGACTATTTGGGCACGTCGTCTTTTGGTGGTTTAACCTCCGAATTCTCGACCGAGGAGGATGTAGGCGAGGAGTGTTCGTCGGTTCGTAACCTCCCGGCCGAGTCTAGTCCCCAGGGCATTTTGCCTCCTTTCTTCAATGTTAGGAGCACTATGACCTTGGATGAGTTGGAGTCAGTCTTCTTCACTTACAAATTCCCAGGTTGGATTCGGGCTAGGTTGCCCGAGCCTGAAGAGAAGTGGATGATATGTTGGCGGATGGTAGGGAACCTTTTTATTTGCGCCATTTCAAGATCGGTCTCAGGTTCCCAATCATGGGTCTGGTCGAGGAATTGTGCTCCCTGTGCCAAATTCATCCGAGTCAGTTGACTCCTATGGCTATTAGGCTTCTTCTCTGTGTCGATCGTTTGAAGGAGAAGCACAATTTGGAGTTTTCGGCCGAGGATTTCTTTCACTCATATTTCGTCAAGCGTGAGAACCCGGAGTTTGGCCGATATGTCCTGAATGCTCGGGAAAATGCCCAGCTCTTAGTTTTAGGTTTTTCTTCCAACGAGACTCGATGGAAGGAAAAGTATTTTTTTGTCAAAGGCGTTACCCGTCTGGGGAAGGGGTTGGGTTATCCTCCCTTTTGGCGTGATTCTTGTAGGTTTCATTATTTTCTCTTTATTTCGGGCGATTGTTCTGGTTGACTGATTTTCCTTGTTTTCTTTTTTTTTTTTTAGCATACTTTCGGACAAAAAGTTGCAGATCTTCTCCTCGGGCGCGGACTAGGAGTGAGGCCATCCTTGCTATCCCGGCCGAGTCTCGAGATTACAAGACGCTTCTGGGTGAGCTGTCTATCAGCCGTCTCTGGGCCTTTACCAGAACAAGTGAGTTGCTTGTGTTGTTTCGAGTCCCTTCAATCGAATTTTTGCTGATGTTTGTCTTTTTTCAGAATTATCCGACTACGTGATGTCCAAGCCAGAGGGTCAGAGGGCTTTGGCCATGCGGGCCATCATGCGCCAGATCCAAGCGGAACAGGAGAAGGCCCATGCGTCTGGTTCTGCTGGGAATGAAGGGCCGGTCAGAGAGCGATCTGAGCCGGTTGCCGAGCCTGTCCGTCCTCCGAGTCCCGTTCCTTCGGAGGCTGCTGAGGCTTCTCGCCCTACAGTTCCAGAGGGTTCTCGGAAGCCTCCTCGCGCTTCGGTCGTGAAGGAGAAGCGGCCGATAGCGGGTGGCGAGGCGCCAGTCAAGAAACGGACAAAGCATGTTGGTCAAAAACCCCGCGGCGATGGTCGCCATGTGATTGACTTTCCAGGGAACTCTTCTACTAGGGAGGTATCGGCCGAGATGATTACGACCGCTGATGGCTTCTTCTTTCCTTAGGACGAGGAGTGGCTGGAGTCCCTGTCCTTTACAAAATTCTACGAGATGACTATCTCGAGCCTTTATAGGGTAAGTTCGTCACTTTGTTTTGTTGTTTTTGGCGATTTCTATGCTTATCCTTTTGGCTTTCAGGGGATCCAGGGGGCGGTCGGTATGCGCAAGCATTTCGGCCCAGTTTTGCGGGATAAGCGGACCCTTGAGGCAAAGTATCAATCTGCTTCGACCGAGCTGAAGGCGGCTCAGGATGACTTGGCTAAAACTGTGGCCCAATGTGCTGAGGCCGTCAGTCGTGTTGAGAGGGTCGAGGCTCATAACGCTAGGTTAGAGGCCTCTATTGCTTCGAAGGATGCGGAGCTAAAGCGCCAAGCGGCGGAGCTGGAGGAGATGAGGGCGGCGAAACAAGCCCAACTCGGCCGAATAGCAGAGCTCGAGGGCCGTGTTGAGAGTCTACCATCGAAGCGGCCCAGACTGAGGTTGTGATTAGGATCTTTTCCTTGGAGCAGGTTATCAAAGGGTCTTTGACTCCAGAATCTGCTCAGAGCGAGCTGGACGCATTGGCTGCTCTCCGCGGTGAAAGCTGAGCGAGTATTGTGTATATATATATATATATGTTTGGATCTTTTATGTACTCGTTGTAACCCCCACCCGCCTTTCAATTAATGAAATTTCTTTTGTCGTACTTGTGTTGAATTTGTTTGTGAGGGGTGCAATCCCCCAGCTTTTTATTTGCAATCGAGCGTACTATTTCTGTATGCGTCAGTTGATTATCTAGGGTTTCGGGGTTGTGGCTCGTGTTCTTTGAGCGATTGATCTTCGCTCAGGACCCTCTAGATTTACCAGGGGCTTGCCTTTGGCAATTTTCGGGTTGCCCTTTGGGCAGTTTTTGCTCTTTGAGCAGTTGATCTCCGCCCGAGACCCTCTAGATTTACCAGGGGCTTGCCTTTGACAATTTTCGGATTGCCCTTTGGCAGTTTTTGCTCTTTGAGCAGTTGATCTTCGCCCGAGACCCTCTAGATTTACCAGGGGCTTGCATTTGGCAAATTTCAGGTTGCCCTTTGGGCAGTTTTTGCTTTTTGAGCAGTTGATCTTCGCCCGAGACCCTCTAGATTTACCAGGGGCTTGCCTTTGGCAATTTTTGGGTTGCTCTTTAGGCAGTTTTTGCTCTTTGAGCAGTTGATCTTCGCCTGAGGCCCTCTAGATTTACCAGGGGCTTGCCTTTGGCAAATTTCGGGTTGCCCTTTGGGCATTTTTTGCTCTTTGAGCAGTTGATCTTCGCCCGAGACCCTCTAGATGTACCAGGGGCTTGCCTTTGGCAATTTTCGGGTTGCCCTTTGGGCAGTTTTTTCTTTTTGAGTAGTTGATCTTCGCCCGAGACCCTCTAGATTTACCAGGGGCTTGCCGTTGGCAAATTTCGGGTTGCCCTTTGGGCAGTTTTTGCTCTTTGAGCAGTTGATCTTCGCCCGAGACCCTCTAGATTTACCAGGGGCTTGCCCTTGGCAAATTTCGGGTTGCCCTTTTGGCAGTTTTTGCATGGGTACTTCGGTTTGCGAGCGTTTGAAGAAAATTGAGTTATTTTATTGCTTTAAGATGGGGCCTCGTCGAAAATCCTGTTTAGGAAAAAGTGCCCGTTATTACAGATAGTAGGTTACATTAGAATTGATACCTTTTTAGGTGGTGGATGTTCCAACTGTGTTCCACCTCTTTCCCTTCCTTAGTGAGTAATTTATAGATCCTTTTCCGGATGTGCGCTCTATTTGGTATGGCCCTTCCCAGCTTTCGGCCAATTTGCCGTGGCTCTGATTCTTTGTGTTCTGGAAGACTTTTCTGAGTACCCAGTCTCCGGGTTGGTAGGTCCGGGCTTTGACCTTTTTGTTGTATCGTCGGGCTATTCCCATTTGGTATTCTGCGATTCTCTGTCGCGCACTTTCCCTCTTCTCGTCCGAAGTATCCCTTTCGAAGGCTAGTACCTGTTGGTTGCCTTGGTCTATCAGTCTTTGTTGTGGTGATTGGACCTCGGTTGGGAGTACTGCTTCTGTCCCGTATACCATCGAGAATGGGGTTTGTAGCGTTGATGTTCTAGGGGTTGTTCGGAACGCCCAGAGGACTTCGGGTAAGGCTTCGGGCTATAGACCTTTGGCTCCCTCTAGCTTCTTCTTGAGTGAGTCGACCACTGCTTTATTGGATGCTTCTGCTTGTCCATTGGCTTGAGGGTACCTTGGAGTTGAATATGTAAGTTTGATGTTCATTTGGCGGCAAAAATCTTTCAGCGTTTGTGCTATGAATTGGGGCCCGTTGTCCGTGATTATTTCTCGTGGTATGCCGAACCTGCAGATGATATTTTTCCAGATAAACTTTTGCACTTCTTGCTCTCTGACTCTTTCTAGCGCTTTGGCTTCGACCCATTTTGTGAAATAATCGGTCACCATTAGGATGTATCTTTTTCTGCCATGGGTGGACATTAGGAATGGTCCTATGATGTCCATCCCCCATTTGTCAAATGGTCATGGAGAAGTTATACTGTGTAGGGTACCTGCGGGGAGATGGGAGTAGTTGGCGTGTCTTTGGCATTTGTCACACTTTTTAACCAGTTCGGCCGCGTCTGTTTTCATGGTGGGCCAGTAGTATCCGGCCCTGTGTGTCCTGAATGCCAGGCTTCTTCCTCCGGAATGGTTTCTGGCTGGTCCTTCATGGAGCTCCTTTAGCACCGCTTTTGCTTCCAAGGTGGATATGCAATTTAGGAAGGGGCCGGCTATGGATCTTTTGAAGAGGATTCCCCCTATGATGCAGAACCTTGCGGCTTGGGCTCGTAGCTTTCTGGCTTCAGCTTTGTCTTCAGGGATCTGCCCGTGATTGATATAGGCGAGAATGGGAGTTCTCCAGTCGTTTTGCTCAAGGACCATGGCTTCTTCATATTCGATGGCTGCTTTCGGGAGGAAGGCGTATACGATTGGCCCGGTTGGTTCGTCTTTATGCATTGAAACTCCGAGATTGGCCATCGCATCTGCTCTTTCGTTTTCTTCTCTCGGGATTTGCTTTATTTCGGCCCTTTGGAAGCGTTTTATGAGGTCTTTGGCTATCTTGAGGTACTTAGCCATTTTTGCGCTTCTGGCTTGATATGTGCCATTGATCTGGTTGGCCACCAGTTAGGAGTCGCATCTGATAGTGAGGTTGTGCGCTCCACTCTCTCTTGCCACCCTTAGTCCCGCAATTAGGGCTTCATATTCGGCTTCGTTATTGGTGGCGGGGAATTCGCATCGGATGGCCTGGAGGATCAAAGCCAAGTTTGGAGGTTTGAGATATACGCCTAGGCCGCTCCCGCTCTGTCTGCTGGCCCTGTCCACTTCCAGTACCCATTCATCGGTTGAAGGTGTTATCAGCTGGTTGATGTCGATAGAGGCTGTTTCGACCGGTGGAACCTCTTTGAAGTCGGCCATGAAATCTGCCAGCGCTTGAGATTTGATCGCTTTCTTTCCTTCGAAGGATATGTCGTGCTCGCTAAGTTCTAAAGCCCATTTCATTAGTCTCCCGGATCTGTCGGGGGAGTGAATTGCGCTCCGAAGGGGTAGCGCAATTATGACTTAGAATGGCTTTTTCCAGGGTAGGATATCTGGTTTCGGCCGATGTTAGAGTCTTGCTTGCAAAGTACACTGGTTGCTGTTTTCCCCCGATTTCTTTGACCAAAACAGCGCTTACTGCGATCTCTGAGTGTGCCAGGTATAAGTAAAGTTTTTCGCCCTCTTCTGGTTTTGCCAAGAGCGGGGGGCTGGTCAAGAAATCCTTGATATCGGCTAAGGCCTTGCTGCATTTTTCGGTCCATTCAAATTCTTTGGACTTTTTAAGAGCCTCGAAGAAAGGCTGGAATTTTTCTGAAGCCTTAGGGATGAACCAAGTTAGCGCGGCTAACCTTCCCGTGAGTTTTTGTACGTCCTTCTTGCTCCGAGGTTCTGCTATGTTCAGGATGGGTCTTATCTGATCCGGATTGGCCTCGATCCCCCTCTTCGTGACTAGATAGCCCAAGAATTTCCCTGCTCTTACTCCAAACTGACATTTTGTGGGGTTGAGCTTCATGTTATATTTTCTGAGTGTCTCGAAAGCTGGCTCAAATGATGTACATGGTGAGCCGCGTCCTCAGATTTAACCAGCATGTCGTCGATGTAGACTTCCATGGTTTTTCCCAACTTATCAGCGAACATCTTGTTCATGAGCCTCTGGTATGTAGACCCTGCGTTTTTTAGGCCGAAAGGCATTACTTTGTAACAGTAGATCCCACTCTCCGTGATGAATGCAGTTTTTTCTTGATCGTTGGGATGCATCAAGATCTTGTTGTAACCTGAGTAGGCATCCATGAAGCTCAACATCTCGTAGCCCGCAGTTGCATCGATGGTGAGGTCGATATGTGGCAGCGGGAATGGATCTTTTGGGCACGACTTATTCAGATCTGTGAAGTCGATGCAGACCCTCCATTTCCCATTCTTTTTCTTGACGACTACCACATTAGCAAGCCAGTCCGGGTATTGGACTTCTCTGATGGATCCGTTTGCGAGGAGTTTTTCGACCTCTTCGTTGATAATTTTGTTTCTTTCGGGGGCAAACCTTCTGCGTTTCTGCTTGACTGGTTTCGCGTCTTCTTTCACGTTCAGCTCGTGGGTTATGATTGCTGGGTCGATCCCAGTCATATCTTCATGTGACCAGGCAAAGCAGTCCTGGTTGGCTTTGAGGAAGCCTATCAGGTTTTCCCGTTCCAAGCCTTCTACTGCGGCCCCAATCTGCACCGTTTTCGCCCCTTCCTAGTCCAGGGGGACTTCATCTACTTCGTCTTCGGCCGGGCTTCGGGGTGCGTTCGGCCGAGCCGTTAATTGCTATTCTTCAACCCCTTTTTGCTTTAAGCAGTTGGCGTAGCATTCCTTGGAGGAGCTTTGTTCACCCTTTATCTGTTTTATCCCTCGCGGGGTTGGGAACTTGATAAGTTGGTGATATGTAGATGGGATTGCCTTCATATCGTGTATCCAGGGTCTTCCGAGTATTACGTTGTAAGCGGACCTCGAGCTTATCACGAGAAAGGTTGTGTGCAGATTGATCCCTTCTGTGAACACTGGTAGTTCGATCTCCCCGATTGTCGAGGTGGCTTTACCATCGAAGCCGATAAGGGAGACGGCCTTTTTGCGCATCATCCTCTCGTCCAGTTGCATATTTTTTAATGTTTCGAGGAATAGTATGTTGGCCGAGCTTCCATTATCCACCAATACTCTCTTTACAGTTAAATTTGCTATCGAGATTTTGATCACTAATGCGTCGTGGTGCGGCGCATTGACCCCATTGGCCTATTCTTCTGTGAAGGTGACAGAGTAATTATTGGTTGTGGGTCCATCTTTGATGCTATATACGCTGAGGGAGTTTCTTAGTTTTCTCTTTGCTGCCGAGCTTGTTAGTCCGCATATGTCGGATCCCCCAGCTATCATGTTGATCACCCTTTCTTCTTCCGCATTCGCGACTGGGACCGTCTTTGGAGATCGGCGATTCTTATCGGCCTTGGCCGCGATTTCTCGCCCCTTTTCGGATAAATATTCCCGTAAGTGGCCCGCTTTTATTAGCTCGGCGATTTCTCTCTTGAGGGTCCAACAGTCATTCGTGTTGTGGCCATGGTCTCCATGGAATTGGCAGTATCGGGATTTATCTTTCCATGCTCCTGCGGGGTTCGCTGGCTTGTCAGGCCATCTGACTCTGTCTCCCATTCCTTTAAGAATTGCAAGGGTTTCTCTTGTGGGAATGGTGAGTGGATAAGGTAGTAGTTCTTTTCTCCTTCGGCCGTGTTCGGGGTAATCTGGCCTCAAAGAATTATGGCCGGTATAATCTGGTCTAGACAGGCCGCTGCTGTTAGTCTCCTTGAAGTTGTTCCTCGGCCTTTCAGTTCGGCCGAAATTTCAAGTACTGTTTTGGCCGCGGGAGCTTGGCTTATTCTGGGAGCTTCTGTGATTTTTGGGTTGGAGCTCCTCCTCATACTCCATCGCGTCTTCGACTCTTTCCAGAACGTCTTCGAAAGTGTGGGGTTTGATCAGTTTTAGGCTTTCGTAGAACTTGGAGGTCTTCAGCAAGCCTTTGATGAAAGCTCTGGTGGCGCTCTTGTCTCGGCAGTCGGGGATGGCCATTTTGATTTCTTTGAACCTTCTGACATATTGTCTGAGACTTTCAGCGCTTCCTTGTTTTAGATCATACAAATCATCTACGTCTTTCTCCTTCTTCCTGCTATCTGAGAATTGGTTCACGAATTTGGTGACCAGTGATGAGTATGACTTGATGCTTTTCTCTGGCAGAGCCGAATACCACCTCTGGGCGGTCCCCGTCAAGGTTGAACCGAAACTTTTGCACATAATTGCTTCCATATCCTCTTCTGGGATATTGCAGGTTCCCATGCGATTTTTGTATCCGGCGATATGGTCTTCAGGGTCTGTTGTCCCGTCATATGGCCTCATGTTTGGAATTGAGAACCTTTTGAGCATCTTCGTTTCTAGGATCCAAGATGTGAAGGGCATGTCGGAGTATCGCATTGTTGACGACCTCATTGTAATTCTTTTTCCCGAAGTTCTTTGTACCAGATCTTTGAGTTCTTTGATTTCCCGATCGCGGCGTCTCTCTCGGTCTTTACAGGTGGATTTAGGACCTCTGGTCTCTTCATCGGAGCTGCTTGAATCACGTTGGTCGATGTTTTTACAGCTTTCTGTCGACCCGTCACTTTCTTCTGATGTTCCTTTACTGGAGTCTTCAAAGTTGAGCTTGCGCTTTCGGAGGGGTGAGTATTTCCGGCTCGATTGCCGGGTTTTCTCTTTGGTGAGGTTCGTGGACTTCCTTCTCGATTCTGCTTCTTTTTTCCACTGCTCCTTCTCTTCTTCAGCTTTCTTCAACATCTCGGTCAAGATTGCTAGCTGTTCCTCTGGCGTCTTTGGAACTTGATCTTCTACATTGATGGTATTAGGGTTCATTGGAGCCATGTCTGATAAGAGCAGGTGTGGACTGTAACTTGAATTTTGAATTTTCAACCTTAACCTTGTGTGTGAGGTTCGAGCCCCACGGTGGGCACCAAACTGTGGTGCCAAATAAACCACAGCCAAATATTAGACTAAGATTGCTTGAATAAAGTAGATAAACAGTTTACAGATGTGGTCTCACAGAGTTTTGTTCTAATGAGTAAAAATCGGATCCTTTACAATTGTCTCTACCCCTTATTTATAGGGGTGATCAATCTCTTTTCTAGGAGGATTAGGGCTTTTCTTTCCCTCAGGACTTGGTCTCCTTCTTTTAGTGAGGTTGGTCTTCCTTTATCCGTTGGGCTTTAGGAATCCTTGATCTACTGAGGTAGGTTTTCCTTTATCAATTGGGCTTTAGGAATCCTTGGTCCGATAAGATAAGTCTTCCTTTCCCGACTGGGCTTCGGGAATCCTTAGTTGGTTAGGCAATGATTCGGTGGGTTGGTGTGTTTTGGTTTGGGCTCGGCCGAGTTAGACTGTATTGGGCCTTTGGTTATTTCGGTCGAGCTTGACTCGGACGTTTCCTGGGCCTTTGGCCCCCTTTCGGCCGAGATCAGTCTTCGGGTACCTTCTTCTGTCTTCGGCCGAACTTGGCTTTGGACTTTGGTTCCCTTTGCTTGCTCTGACCTTCGACTATGATGCCTTATGGTTATTTTCCCACCACAATGAATCATGTTAATTAAAACCTCTGAAAATAGAAGTTTTGATACACAGTGTGGATATTAAAATGGGCCATAGTGTGGATATTAAAATGGGCCATATCATCCTCACAGATCAAATATAAAGCATCAGCATCACTGTAGTTTGTTTTTATAAAACTCTCTCCAAACGGATGATTCCCCTGTACAAATGGGAAGATATACAGAAGCACTGGAGATGCTCTTACGGCTGAATGATATGTTGGATTTTCATATTTATTGTTACTCGTGTAGATATATGTGCTTTTTTGCGCGGTATAAAAATATTTTATATATTTATTTAAAACTAGATTTTTGGATCTGTGCGGGTACGCACGGGTGATAACATATATTCGAAATACTTATTTTGAAATTTTTCACGGTCGATAAATAAACAAACAGAAAGTGTACTGCAATCGAATAATCTATCATAGGATATTCAGATCAACCGATAATTAAAATGAAAATAAAAAATAAAGAAAATTCGATATAAATAAAAACATATTATTCAATTGAAGTAGACCGAAGGGAATACATTACCGAAGTGAAGAAGGGCATACAGTTCATACATATTTATAGTCAGTTTACCTTAAAATATGATATATATTTTCCTATGAGTTTTTCAACTTTTCGATCAAACGATAAAACAATGATCATTCCACTGTTATCAGATACCTGTAAATGAACTCTAAACCCACAATAGCCATTTATGGACGCTCAATGTTACATTTTTATTTTCAAAAAATAAAAAATCAATAAGTTATAATGATTAAAAAATATAGTATTACCTCTGAACAACATTTTCGACAATGCAATTACATGTTTTGCACCAAAAACATGACGATTCGCCGATCACTTTTTTCCTACACACCCAACATATAAAAAAAAACATCCAAATTCTTTTCTAATGTTGTTGATCCTTCCATATGTGATGTATTTTCCAAGCTGTAGTTAAAAACGTACAATAATTTAGCAAGCAAATAAATATTTACATAGGCAGGTAATTAAGTAATTTATTTCAAACCTCATTTATCTTTGTAATCTTGTGCATTATCTTTAGTTTGGTAAGATCTCCAAAAATCCTATTTAACTTATAATCTTTGATGACATTTGAGGATAATACTTCTCTACTATTCAATCTGTGGGAAAACAAATTAAATTTAGAGCAGATTGAAATTAATATATTAATTTAGAGATATTACAATGTCATATAAATAATATTAAAAAGATGTAGAAATTAAAGTACCTCTCTTGAAAGTTTTAACTTCAAGAATGTTTGCATCAATTAAAACTTGTGACCCGTAAAATGCATTTGAGACATACCTTGCCCTATTAAAATATAGTATAAGTTTAATTAAGATAAAAATTGAATAATCATATGCTCAGGTTATGACGATAAATATGATAATGGATAATTGTTACCATTAACTTCCTTGATTTTTACCAAGTGTAGAATCATTATTACTTCATCCGATTTCCTTTTCTTCACGTGTCTGTTGATCTACAAAGTTAAGTTGTTCCATAATGTACATCACATAGTTCTTGATCTATTGAAAATAAAATAATGTTTATGTATGAGTATATAATAAATATATATATAAATAAATATATATATATATTGTACTAATAATAATGTGATGTGGTAATTAAAACATTTAAAACAAATATACTCTAAATCCTTTAATTCTAGGTCAAGTCTTTGACAACACCGTCTCTAATATGAAGTCACAACAATTTTTGCAATAGAAACAACCCTTCCAATAACATCTGCAAAATGATTAGGTTATATAATAAATTATTTTTTAAATAATGATTATAAATTCTTAAAATTAGTAACAATGCACATAAATATTAATAGGATTTTAAAATATACCTATTAAATAGCGATCGTCTGTATTGTTCTTGTCGATGATATCCTTATAATTTCTAAAGTTATATCCACGTAACGCAATAGTGCTAACTTCACATTCCTCTAACAAAGTTGTCCATCTGAAAAGAAGGATAGAAGAACTTGCAGATGTACGATAATCCCGCATGTTCATTCCTACTCCAAATTTGAAAATACTATAACACATTCCTTCCTCTAATTTGTTCTTATATTTTTTTATCAGATTATTTTTAATAGTGGTTTGTATCAAACTTTCCTATTTAAAAGTAAACGCATTAACAAATTATCACATGTGTACTCATATAAAGTAATACAAAAACCAATAATATATTATGTTAGTAAAATAGGATAATTAATAAGTATATAAATATTAAATAATTACATTTTCAGCCGTGAATAGCAGCTCTATGCTTCTAGCTTCATTAGATGATTGCAACGTGCAAACTTTCCAAACTCGCAGCAATCTCATCACCAATCGACATTCTAAATTGTTTGGATCAATATCGCGATGTATTGAATCATCGGTTTATCCATGAGGCTCTTTCAGTTTCAGTTCTGGAAAAAATATAAAATTACAATTTAAAAATGTAGGTTAAATAATAACTTTAAGATAAAAAGTAAAATACTTATAAAAAATTAAAAATATTTCTTACTATTCAAAATAATAGTAATAACATTATTTAAATCTACACCTGAACACACAATTGTTTTTATTCCTACGAAAAATACTAAGATTCACATATAAAAAATAAAATAAATAAAATAAAAAAACACTATGAAACTCACACAAAAGTTAAAGGGGAAAAAATATTAGAAGAATACCTTGTGAGAATAAATGAAGAATAAATATTAACAGTCAATACGTTGGAAAACCTGAGATAACATAATGTGTGATATAGTAGTGCTAATATAATAAGAAAGTATAATGAATTTAGAGAGGGAAATTACTGTTATGAAAATTTTCTCTTTCCTAGGTTTAGAAAGCGTGAAGAAATGTCTAATCTAACTTTACTCTTTATATAGTGATTTTTTTTGTTTATTCTTTCTTCATTGTCATTTTTTTTTGTTAAAAATAAAATATTAGTAAAAAAAATCAATCAAATATTATTTCCATACTTTTGATAGTGTAATACAAATATTATATTTCTGTTGATGGAAATCCAAATATAAATCAAAATATAAAATATATTAAAAATTAAAATAAATCATTTAAAGTTTGAAATATAAATTAAAATATAATATAATTTAAACATATTGTCTCACAAAATTTAAGAATAATTATTTGTTTATACTATAATAATTAAATAAATTACTACATTAATTCCTATAGTTTAAGAATAATTATTTATTTATTTTATTATAATTTAAGCATTATAATATTCGTTCAAACATTTAGTTGTTAAATAGATGCTCAAAGTTGCACAAAATATCATTTATGTGGTTTGGTACATTTATATTTGGTACATCGCAACTTGAAACCAAAAGTATCAATATATTATTTCCCTTTCAAAATATAAAGTTATATTATTTCCCTTTTAAAATATAAAGTTATATACCTCAATCAAAATAATATGTAATATTTTAACACCCATGCGTACAACAAGTTATTTTATTTTTAAAATACATATTTAAGTATTTTTGAAAGCCTAATTATTTTAAGTATTAAAATAAAACTTATATTGAAGACTAAAAATAAGCAAGATATAAGATAATTTAATACCAAGTTATATATAAATTTTATTTAATAAAAATAACATATTTAACATTACTTTACTTGCATATATTCATAATTGCTAGGGATTTTCATTATATCACTCTTTCGTCATAAGTTTTAAGTTTATTGATCAATGAATAAACTTTGTTGATGATGTTGATGTCATTAATTCTAACTAATGATTTGATACTAATTTGTTAGAAAAAGTGAGAACAAAATAGTAGCTCCACAATTAAAACAAACAACAAAATAATGAAAAGTAACGCAAGAGATTTAACGTGGTTTGGCTACGTGCCCAATCCACCTAAGGCAACAACTTCACAATCGATAAAGAAAGCTTACAAGCCATTTAGAAGATGGTTTATATCAAATGGTATCATGCACTCTACCCCAGACCAGTAATAGTCTAATTAACCAATTGTACCCAAAGAAATAACCAACCTGAGTCTGTTCATATTTGGCGCAGATATGTATTTTGATATTAATCCTGATAAAATTGGATGTTCTATATGTTTGTATTTGCACATTTGATATCTTTGTCATATTATAGTTCTACAGATTTCAAGAGCATATCAGTGGTCTGTCATGATTCACCGTTGTGGTGATTCATTACCGGCATGGGGTGGGTCATGACGCCACATGAAAATTTAAATATATTCAATATGTATATAAATAAAATTTATGTTGAGGAATAAAAATACTCTTTCAAATAAATATTAAAATATATATATACAACAAACTGAAATCAAAATTTAAATCAAATTAATTTGATATATATATATATATAATTTGATCGATTTCATTTAATTCTATTAGGTATAAATGAATATTTCAATAAATTTTTAATTTTTCAAAGTTGGATTTTGTTTAATTTTAATTTATTTACCTATATAGATATATA
This sequence comes from Cardiospermum halicacabum, assembly GCA_031304145.1. Lineage (NCBI taxonomy): Eukaryota > Viridiplantae > Streptophyta > Magnoliopsida > Sapindales > Sapindaceae > Cardiospermum > Cardiospermum halicacabum. The sequence goes on along the minus strand of JARJHC010000107.1, from coordinate 6,996,169 downwards.
ATATTCAAGCAAAATTTAAAATAAAAATAATAAATAGATAATTACAAAAATAATATGTCAAAATAAAAAAATGAAAAAAAAATTAATGGACTTTTAAAATTTAAATTAAAACAAAACAGAAATTAAAATATATTTGAATGATTTTAGATAGGATCTCTACTATAAGGGAGACGATTTATTTTTAAGGATAAAGATGAGAGAAAAAAAAAGGAAAAAGAAAAAGGATTTACACCCTTAAAAAGCCAAACTTTTTGTTTTGTCAAGTTTAATTGAGGTGTCTTAACGAAAAGAAAAGAATAATCCTTTGGAAAATCTAAGCCTCTCAAGCGGAAGTTAAAAGTGAAAATAATGTAACCCAGAAGTTAAAAATTAAAGAAACGCAACATTAGAGTAGCGTTAAATCAATTTTTACTACTCAGAACAAATACACTCTTGCGAATCTTATCACTCAAATAATGCTTATTCACCATATATACTACTTATAAAGGCCACAAACTAAACCTAAAGTACAGAAAATAATGGTGTAAGAGAGAAAAGCAGCTTGTGTAAGTGAGTGGGAATTCACACTTCTGATTCAATTTTGTTATGTTAATAACATTTGACTAATCTACAATCTTCATGTACAATGCCTTTTATCTTCAACATTCAACATTTAACTTGTGATGAATGTGTTGGACTTGGGGCTACTAATGGACTGGCCCAAGTCTTATATTGAAGTGGGCTTGGGGTCATTAGGCCTGGGTGATTGGTCCACCTAATATAGACCCAACCCAAGTATCTTACTTGTCCATTAAGTAATGGATAGGTAAGATAATACCCAATAAAAATTCAATTATTTGAATTCGAATCAGTTTTAGTTCAAGTGAACTAGTTATGGACTACTATAATTAGAGTCCTCCTCTCTACTCATAAATCATCCTAGAGCATTCTAAAAACAACATTAAACGCAAACAGTGTTTGCAAAGTGAAATTGTTGAGAGGTTTCCAAGAAGCAAAGAGAAGTAGCTTCCGCGTTCGTTCTCGTAGGGGTTCTTAACTGGTGAATTGAGCGTTGTTTCCAAGTGATTCGCCGTCGACCGATAGATAGTAATTTTTTCATTTTTCTTATTCCGCTTATTTTATGTATGTTGATTGTTAGTATGCCTATAGAATCAAAATTGGTATTAGATTCTGTCATATTATTGTTGTTGGTCGTAGTGATTCTGCCATTGTTATTTTTGCTTAATAGAACGTAAACTAGATGCTGAAAAATGATTTTTGCACGTGAATTTTGAGGCTGTGTTTTAGCATTAATTTTTTACATGATTTTTTTCTATACGCAAATTACATATTGTTGGATTTGTCTTCGAATAAAGAATACATCGATATATAATATAAATTTTTTCGTTGAGAAACGAATAAGTTATGACCTTCCAAAAGTTGGGGACAGATTTGAAAGAATCAGGCCCAAACAACACTAATAGTTTACTGTTTGAAGAACAATGCCCAGTCACGGCAGCCGAGAGTGGAGTTCACCACCGACGACCGGAGCCTCGAAGACGAAAACTGACGGCATGACTGGAGAGACGACAGCGAGAGGAGCAAACAGCCGCCGTCCTGATTGCCGTTGCACAACAGCAAGGTGGCGCGTGGACCAAACGCGCCCGACGAGCGCGTGAGGCGAAAAGGGGTTGCCTAGCTCCCCTGTCAGAACCTAGTCAGCGCTGACATGTCGACACGTCAGTAAATTTTGCTGACTGGGTCTGCTGACACCAGACGCCACGTGGCATACAGGTCAGTACTGACGTAACAGTCACACCAGCCCTAAGCGCTGACTGTGCAGGTGATGCGGTAGTGACACATAGCAACACCTGGGCGCGCCACGTGTCGTTGACGCGTGCAGCTACCACGCCACCCCAGCCGGTGCGTGACCGCCGCGCTGCTGCTAGCGACAGAAAAAGAAATTTTTTTTTTAAAAAAATGTTTATTTTTTCCAATTTTTAGTCATGGGTTTTTCATCCATATTTTCTGAAGCCTAACCTTTTATGTCATTTTTGAGAAAAAAAATTTTTCATGCAATTTTTGGAAATTTTTTTGGAATATTATTTTCTATTTACGAAGACATTATTTTTTTATTAATAATTTTATTTTTCTAATGTCGTTTGCATGTTTATGGCAATGTGCATTTGATTGTTTTACACAGGTTATGACTCCCAGATATAGTTACGTTGTGGACAATGACATTTGGGTCCCTACTGAGAGGGCTGCTCTTTATCTGAATAAGCGCCTAGCACCGCCCATCGTCTTCATGATGCCTTCTGACATTCCTCACATGATGGTGCCATCTCCTTTTGGACATGCTCACCCAATCTAACAGCAGCATCCGACTGCTCCACCACCACTACATCAACATAGTAGGGTTTAGGTGGGCACCCCTATTCCCCATCCACGCCCCCCGGTGGGACATTATTTCGGTCCGCCAACTCCTTAGCATCCTCTGATGGTTCGTCCAGTGGTTCTTATATATCCTGAGCATCATCTAGTTGCTCAAGCTCATGCACCTCTACCATTTCCGCATGTGCATGGATCTTATGTTCCTAGAGAGAACATCAAGCAGTTGCTGAAACTAAGTTGGAACAAGATAATGATGCACATGATGAGTTCGATAATGAGATCGAACCTGAGGAAGTATAGCCCAATGGAATGGTGAAGAAGAGAAAATGTAAAACCCAAACCCCCGCTTTACGGAGATGCAGGGAGATGGACGTCATGACAGAAAACATACATATTATACTTATACTGAACAACTATCAAATGTCCAAACAGAACTTATATTATTGTAATAGTAAAATCTGACAATGAAATGATAAACTGGATACTTAATCAAATACTGAACTTAAAATCATCCGAATACAAAATCATTAGAAATCGAAAACATAATGTTTCAAAATCTGGTTACAACTGAAATAGTTTAATAAAGCTTGGGAGTTCAATACATAATATAAGCGGAAGCTAATCTGAAAACCAATGTCAGAACTGATGCATGGAGTGATATATGTGAGCCTTGCTATTCCACCTGACCGTCTGAACTCAGCATTTTCCATCCCGATCAGGAAAATTAACATACAAGACAAAAATAAAGAAACAATAGGGTCAGACTATCGAATGTCTGGTTAGTAAGCCAATGCCCAACATCCACACACATACAATGCTTCTTAAATTAACAATTAAGCATGAACATAAATCATATGCAGCTTACCTGGCCAAACAGAGGCTTAAAACAGAAGGAAACAGAAGAGTACAGAAGATTTCAAACAACTCAGAAAGGTTCTAAAGTTTAATAGGTTCCTTAAGAAGTAACAAATGAACCTGATACCATTAACAGTGATTAAACAGATTAATTATGCTCTGTAAATGCTCTAAACTTAAAACAGTCATAACTTATTCGTTTGAAGTCCGAATCGAGCTTATAATAACTTTTCGGAAAGGGAAAATCAAGAGGAAGAAATCTGAAAGAAGTTAGGCGAGAAAAAGTGTCTTGGCGAAATGTCCAGGCGACATATAAATATTTCGCCTCAACTCAGGCAACACCTTTAGGCGAGATTGAATTATGTTGCCTCAATTTGGCGATGTGTTTGGCGATGTTTGTTTCTGTGGGAATTTCCTGGCGACTCTTACTTGGCTAGATAGAAACATTTAGCCTCACTTCTAGGCAGGGTGTTTTTAAGAGATGATTTTTCAAACAAAAATTGTTTTTGGGCGACTTGTTCTTGGCAACATAAAAACATTTTGCCTCACTTTTAGGCGACTTATTTGGCAACATGAAAATATTTTGCGTCACTTTCAGGCGAGGTTTTTTGGCAATGATTTTTAAAAGAAAAAGTCTCGTCTAGTAATTTTGGCGAGGTATTTGGCGAAAACCAATGACTAATACACTATTTCTTTTAAATTTTGGCGAAGGCATTTGGCGAAGTATTAAAATTTAAGGAAATTTCGCCTGGATACCAGCGAAGTAACTTGGCGAGATTTCAACTTCAAAAATGGGCATCGTCTAATTTTTAGCGAGATTAATGGGCGATAGACACAGGATGTTGCCAACTTATTACTTAGCTAGGCGATAGGCTCTGGCGACATAAAAAGACTTTGCCAACTCTATACTCAGTCTAGGCGATGACTTTGGCTGAGTAATCAAAATTTCGCTTAAGTCTAACTCGTTTTAATCTCAACTTTTAAATCTTCTTCAAACTATCCAATTAGGCAATAGTCAGTCTAAAGGCAGCATGATAACCCAATATTAGCAAGTAGCTCAATTCAGAAATCATCAAGGCAATCATAACAGTTCACAGTACACTTAAAATTCAGATTTGCAGATCATATACCAGTTTACGTATCACACATCATATTTTTTTTCAGAGAATGACAAAAACATATACTAGAGTATATCAGCTTGTCATGCGGTCACAGAACTTAACAGATGATGCCAGATTATGCATTCAATATGCATCAGATTTCAGAAATTTCTTAGCAAGTTCTTATTAAACACAGAAAACATCAGATTACAGATTATTTGTCTGTCTTTAGTTTGATAACAAAATCAGGAACAGAAAATAGGTCATAGACCTCTTACTTATGAGCAAAGCTTCAGAAAAATGGATCAAGGATCCGAGAAAGGTTGAGCAAAGCTCCAGAAAAAGTTGATGTCGTCATATCCAGAAGGCAACAAGGCCTGATATCGTCACATCCAGAAGGCATTCAAGGCCTGTACGTTTTCACGTATCGATGTATACATCTAATATCCCTACGGCATGCCGATCTTATCGCTATCATACTTTAGACAGGGCTTAGTTTTCATATTATAACAGAGTATAGCTTTCACCATTCAACAGATATTGCATCAGTTCACATAATAGCCATTTATCAGCAAGTTGAACAACAATATCAGAGCATATCACAGAGTCCAGATTCAAAATTCAGTATACATTAAGTTTAGTCCATGTTAATGCAGCACTGAACAGACAATAACGGACATAAGTGGGGGCTTAAACATGGCTACTAACCAAATACGTTAATCCAACAGCAAGACTACTCCAGCTGACGTTCTCCTACTCTGTCGCCTAAACAACGGCAAACCCAAAATCAATAACAGACTCAATCAAACCAGAAATTCGAAGGTTAGGGTTTACAACTTGAGAATAGAAGCGACATTGAAGAACATACCCAACACAATCATGAACATATGAACTTACCTTCACGCTCGAAGAATAGGTTCAATGGAAACTTTCAAATTGACAGCAAAAACCAATATAACAGTGAAAGAGAGTTACTGTTTGAGTTTTTTCAAAGTTCAGAGAAAAGAGAAGAAAGGGGTCTGGCGGCTGAATGATTGATGGTGGGGTAACCTAGGTTTTCACCTAACCATAGATAAATTGTAAACAAGCCCACAAGAGTTCTTTTAATTCAAAAATTTCACCATGTCAAAAGTATTTTCAAAATCAGTCAAATAAAAAAAATAAGTTTTAATTTGGCCCCACTTATGGACGTAACAGGAAATCCCTGAGTGGGATGGTGATGAGGAGGAAGAAGCCCAATGGGCTGGTGCAGCGGAAGAGGTCGCCGAGTGGAATAGTGACGAAGAGATGATAGTAGTCGATTTAAATGGTGAAGAACCTGAGATACTAGATGAGGCTTAGGATGGTGATAGTGTGATTACTGAGCTAGAGTACACCCTTCTTACTCCTTCCGATTGGGACCCTAAAGACTATCCATAGACTATATATTTTTAGAGTTATTCATGTTTTTAGAACTGTTTAGTATGTAGTTTTTTTTTTTAATTTAATATACTATAGATATATTTTTTATAACATGAATTCTTTATGATTATTCTTGGTTGCTGAATAATTTAGTGGATGTTCTAGGCTTGCATGCTTAGACTTGTTTGCACATTGCAAGATTAAACAAGTTGATGAAGTTTGAGGACAAGGATGGTGATTGGGTAGATTGTCTATCTTCTCCGATTCCCCTTAGAGTGATTCAATGATTTTTTGATTGTTTTAGCTGGTGCATTTACATGATTATCGATTAATTATGCTAGATTAAACATAAATGGTCTTATGTGTCTTTTTTGGTGCTTGTCAGTGATGACTTCTGCTGCTAAACCTATTGTCGCCAAGTTGAACAAGGGTGACAAACTCAATGGAGACAATTATGATATCTGGTATCGCAAGATCTAGTATATCCTCGAGGAGCAAGAAGCTCTCGGGACCATTTCAAACACGATGGTCGAACCAGCGCATGGTTCAACTGCACAAACAAGGCATGATATGGACGCCTACTTGTCCTGGAAGCGCAAGAATAGCATTGTGCACATCACCATACTATTAAGTATGACTAATGACCTAATGTGTGCTTTTGAGGATTACCATACTGCACAGGCTAGAGTGTAGCACTCAAGGACAAATATGGCGGGACTTCAACCACTAAGCTCCGACGACTGACGATTAAGTTTGATACTTATCGTAAGCGCGGTGATCATACTATACGCTAACATCTTCGTGAGATGGCTAACATGATCCGTGAGTTGAAATCAGCCGGTCATGTCCTGACGGACGAGCCACAAGTGCAGGCAGTGATAAGGTCCCTCCTAAATAGTTGGAAAAATATGAAGATAAACATGACACACAATGATAATATCAAAACGTTTGATGATATCTCTCATCATGTCGAAGTCGAGGACGAGCGCCTAGAGGCGGCAAAATCCTCCGGTCAGTTTTACATGACTGATTCTAATGTGCGCAAGGGTAATAATGCTAAGTGCAAGAGGGAAAATAAGGGCAGTAAGAAAGATAAGGATTCGAAGGATCCAAATAAGCCCGGGACCGAAAACCCTCGAAAGAAGGCCAGACATGGAAAAGGGGAGAAGAAAGACATGTGCAAGATCAAGTGTTACAACTGTAAAAAGATGGGATACTTCGCTCATGATTGTACCAAGCCAAAGAAAGAGGTATCCTATTCTGATCTTAAGATGTCTAATGATTTTGTTTCTAGCACCATTTTGCTTGCCAAGTCTTATTCTATGTGGCTTGTAGACTCAGGTGCAACCGACCATGTAGCTAGAGACAGAGGAGTGTTCGTAGAGTACCGACACATACCGCGTGGTATTAGATAGATATATGTGGGGAACAACTCACTAGTTGAAGCAAAAGGGATCAGCACCTGCAAACTAAGGTTGCAAAGTGGCCACGTTTTACTACTACATGATGTCCTCTACGCTTCTGAGATTAGATGCAGTCTCGTTTCAGCCTCTATTTTGATGACTTTTGGATATAAACTAGTGTTTGAATTTAAAGTTTTGAGTTTATATTATGACTCTATTTTTATTGGTTCTGGACGAATGGCTGATGGATTTATTTATCTTTGCATTAATGATTATGTGAACCCTTCTTATGTCAATAATGATACTAGTCTTTCTCTTATTGCATATGGTGATATTGATATTTCCACTTAGCATGCTAGACTAGGTCATATATGACAAGATAGAATGAACAGGTTGGCAAAATAGGGGATTTTAGGATCATATAATAAGATTGAGTTCTCAGCCTGTAATCATTGTCTAGTTGGAAAAACCACTAGAAATCCTTTTAGAAAGCCAACTAGGGCCACTTTTCCTTTAGAAATAGTTCATTCAGATATATGCGGACCTATGAATGTAAGGGCTAGAAGTGGTGCATCATATTTCATTACCTTCATAGATGACTTCACTCATTTCGGTATAGTCTATCTAATCTCCCATAAGTCTGAAGCTTTAGATTGCTTCTGAAATTTTTTTGGCTATGGTGGAGAATCAACTGGATAGGACTTTCAAAGTGCCGCGCACTGACCGATGCCGAGAGTATCTATCTGACCAATTTAAGATATTGTGTCAGGAGAAAGGTATAGTAAGACAGTTGACTATTCCTAGGACCCCTCAGCAAAATGGAGTTACCGAGAGGAGGAATATGACACCTTTGGAAATTGTACTATCAATGATGGCACAAGCGAATCTCCCAATTTTGTAGTGGGGAGATGCATTTCTGACAGTAACCCATATATTGAATAAGGTTCTAACGAAATCAGTGACAGCTACACCCTATGAGTTATGGATAGGTAGAAAACCTGACCTCTCATATATGCGACCCTCGGGTACGTGTGTTATGTACATGATCTTTCTAACCCATATGGGAAGCTAGGTGCAAGGGGTAATAGATGTATTTTCATCAGATATCCTGAGCAATCTAAAGGATATGTACTGATAGGAGAAAATTCAGATGGTACCATTTCTAAATTAGAGTCACATGATGTTGTGTTCCTTGAGAATGAATTCCCCAATATGGGTGAAGTAGAAAGAGAGACTTCCTTTTTTTGAACAGAACGAATCAGAGGACTTAGTTCATTCACAGATGGATATCAATCCTGGTGGAAGTGAACAAGTGCTTGAAGAATCAGCTCCATTGGAACATGACAGTGGGAGTACACAGATTCCTGATCCTTTGATGTTTGAGTCATCGACTCGAAGAAGTAGAAGAGTCTCATTCCCCGATGACATTATTAGATTGAAGAGAAGACGTTCACGATGGCTTCACACAATGGTGATAAACCAAAGAATGTGAAACAAGCTCTCAAATAAGCCGCCAAGGATCTATGGATGAAATCCATGGAAGAGGAAATGAAATCGATGAAAAGTAATCATGTCTGGGACTTAGTTAACTTACCGCCAGAACGTAGACCCATCAGAAATAAATGGGTCCTTCGCGTTAAACGGAAGGCTGATGGTTCGATCGAGAGATACAAGGCAAGATTGGTGGTGAAAGGCTATACCCAACAAAAGGGTATAGATTATGAGGAGACGTTCTCATCTATAGTGAGATTCGCTTCTATTCACCTAATCTTAGCCTTAGTCGCACATATGGACTTGGAATTGCATAAAATGGATGTCAAGACCGCTTTCCTCAATGGAGGATTGGAGGAAGAGATTTACATGGAACAGTCTGAGGGTTTTATAACTAAAGGCAAAAAGAAGAAAGTGTGTAAAATCTTAAGGTCCATTTATTGACTCAAACAATCCTCCGGGCAATGGTACCTGAGATTTCATGATTCGGTGATGTCATATGGTTTCCAAATAATACAAGAAGACCATTGCATTTATGTGAAGAAGTCCAGTGACGGTTTTATGTTACTGTCATTATATGTAGACGACATTCTCTTAGCTTGTAACAACAAGGACATTCTGTTGTCAACGAAAAACTGGTTGTCGACAACTTTTAAGATGAAGGACATGGTTGAGGCTGCCTATATACAAGGAGTCAAGATATCAAGGGATCGAAGTAAGAGGCTATTGGCTTTATCGCAAGAGCTCTACATTCAAAAGATCCTTGAACGTTTCCATATGGCTAATTGCAAGCCTATGGACACACCTATTGCAAAAGGGCAGACTTTGAGTCTTGTGATGAGCCCTAAAACTCTGCAAGAGCGTGAGAAGGTGCAAAAAGTTTCATACGCAAATGTCATCGGAAGCCTGATATATGCTATATTGTGTACAAGGCCCGATATCTACTATGCAGTAAGACTGGTAAGCAAGTATCAGTCTAATCCAACACAAAAACATTAGATTGCTATGAAACGAATTCTAACATATCTAAAAGGAACCTCAGATTATGCTCTATGTTACCAAGGTGGTGAAAGCTATTTAGTGGGTTACACTGACGCTGATTGGGGTGGTGACTTAGATGAGAGGAAGTCAACTTCCGGTTATGCCTTCATTTTGAGTCATGGAGCAATCTCCTGGAGTAGCAAGAAGCAGACTTTCTAGCATTGTCCACCACGGAAGCAGAATTTGTAGCCTGATCGATAGCTGTGCAGGAAGCTAGTTAGCTCAAAAGGTTTATAGATATGACCTTAACCTAGCTGAGAGTGAGCCAAAGCCAGTCACTGTATATTATGATAGTCAGGCAGCTATTGCCTATACTAAGGATGCTAAGTATCATAGTAAGTCTAAGCATATAAAGACTAAGCACCACTTTATCATAATATGGTAGCAAACCCATTTACAAAGGCTGTGACTGGAGATGTTTTTGTCAAGCATTATAGGTCTTTGGGTTTACGTAGATTGTAAGGTCTTGGATTGTTATGTCTATGTTTTAATGATAATTGTTTATCTTCATGAGTTTCTGGCATATAGAGAGTTGATTCATCCGAGAGTATGTCGTTAGGTTTGAGAGACTTACGCACTTGAACGTGCAGTTTCCTTGATTATCCGGTGATAATGCAAGATGAGATCTATATACTTATATTCTGAATAAGAGTTTCATGAACTAACAGGGGTGTATAAAATGATCACCTTAAAGTAGTCGTCAAGATGAGATTCTCTAACATGGATTAAAAATCACTCATGAGAACCACAATCATGAGACCTGACCAGCCAGACTAAACTTTTGAGTCATCATACTTGGAAAGTAGGAGTGATCAAGTCTAAGGAATAATTTTGTGTTATCGTCCGGACAATGAACTATTATAATATACATACGCACCCAACATAGTGGCAATGTTCATTGTCACGCATGCTTTTATACCGTGCAAGCTATAAGTTGACCCAGTAGGAGATAAATTTGAGACTAGTCCTTACTCCTTATCGTGTAAAGTCCCATATTTATTTATCCTTAGTATCATCTCTTTTGTATTCGAAGTTTTAGGGTAATGACTGTTTCATTGACGTATCTTTCTATAGCTACGGTAAATTCGACCTATGTGACATGACTGTGATGTCGGTTACTTTCATCGACTTTTTAGGACAAGAGCGAATTGGAAGTTTTGATTGTTTTCATACCATTTAAATCACACGCTAGTAGACTGTGGTTCTTGGGAACACAGTAGTGATTAGAAGTACTTCAAAGTTTTCAGAACATTGGTTTGTTTGGGACCGAACATGTCTGAAGTGAATTCAAATCATGGAAATCTGAGATATGAAGTGAATTTCGAGATTATTCTTCTTTATTGAAGAAACTGGTTCATTTGGTCTCACCGGTTATTTGTCGTATAAAACCAATTGATTGATCGACGCATGTTTTCTCTATTTAAGTCTTGATCGTCCTTAATGGGATGTGCCTTTCTTGTGTGAGTGGGAGAATGTTGGACTTGGGGCTACTAATAGACTGGCCCAAGCCTTATATTGAAGTGGGCATGGGGCCAATGGGCATGGGTGATTTGTCCACCCAATATAGGCCCAGCCCAAGTCTCTTACTTGTCCATTAAGTAATGGATAGGTAAGATAATACATGATAAGAATTCAATTATTTGAATTCGAATCAGTTTTAGTTCAAGTGAACTAGTTATGGACTACTATAAATAGAGTCCTCCTCTCCACTCATAAATCATTCTAAAGCATTCTAAAGACAACATTAAACTCAAATAGTGTTTGCAAAGTGAAACTGTTGAGAGGTTTTCAAGAAGCGAAGAGAAGTAGCTTCTGCGTTTATTCTCGTTGGGGTTCTTAACTGGTGAATTGAGCGTTGTTTCAAAGTGATTTTTTGTCGACCGATTGACAATAATTTCTCTTTTTTTTATTCCACTTATTTTATGTATGTTGATTATTAGTATGCCTATAGAATCAATAGAATGAATATCTATAACTTGATACACATCAAGTCAGTCTGTTCGAGCAATTGAGAGCTAGAATAATTTTTGTCAACTGTACATATACCCCAATCTGTTTTTGTCGATTGTAAGCTTGTTCATTGTGTCGTAGAGCACATCCATTTTGGTCATTTCTTTAATTGCTCTCTAGAGCGGTCAAATTTTCTGAAATCAAAAATCAAAGAAAAGTATTTGGTAAAACCCAAATCCCATAAATCCTCATTGAACCTCTCTTACCATATCTCGCCTTTCTGCAGAGCACATCCATTCCATCAAATTTTCTGAAATAAAAAATAAAGAAAAGTACCCAAATCCCATAAATCCTCATCGAACCTCACTTACCAGATCTTGCCTTTCTGCAGAGCACATCCATTCCATCAAATTTTCTGACATTTAAAAAAAACAAAAAAAGAAAAATACCCAAATCCCATAAATCCTCATCGAACCTCACTTACCAGATCTCGCTTTTCTGCACATCCAATGTCGACTATAAGCTTGTGCTGCAGAGCACGTCCATTACAGTCATTTCTTCAATTGCTTTCAGTAAATAGAACTGCGGTCAAATTTTCTGAAATAAAAAAATAAATAAAAGTATTTGGTAAACCCCAAATCTCATCAATCCCATCGAACCTCACTTACCAGATCTCACCTTTCTGCAGAGCGCATCTATTCCATCAGATTCTTCAATTCCATCCTTTAACTTTGTGTTATGTGAACCTGTTGAGATAAATTGTTTGTAAAACCCAAATCCCATAAATCTCATCAACAAATTACTTGGTAAAACCCAAAACTCATCAAACCTTTATCACTTATCAGATTTACATCAGCGGCGATGACTATGAAATTTTTCGGCGAGCAACAATAAAAGAATAGGAAAGAGCGAGCGTGTATACATGAGAGGCGTAGCGTGAGATGATTCTGGCAGGTTGGAAGGGTATTCTGAGATCATAGACAGGCGAGATGGTTTCGGGCGAGTCTATGAGTTTTCTCTCTTTTGAAAGAAATTACAATGAAAAAAAAATGGTTTGATGGCTATCATCAAGTTTGATAATTAGGGTTAGAAATTTTATTAGACATGTTTACAAAGGGAAAAATTATTTTAAGAATACTTTTCATTTAATTTTACCATATAACCAATTAATTTTAATAATTTAATGACTAAAATTGTAATTTTGTATATGCTAAACACGTGAATGATATTTTCTATATAAATTTACTAAATAACCACTTAAAATTATCAATTTAACTATATAAATGTATACGTGTAAGGTATTTTCTAAATAAATGTATACGTGTAAGATATTTACACTGACACTTGGCAGAACGTGGTTAAGTGACTTTGATAATTTCCTCCTTTTATTATAATAGAGATAGAGATATTATTTTTATTTATAATTTTACATGAAAAATTAATTATATATTGATATATTTAAATAATTAGTATATTATATTATAAATATATTTTATAATTTAAAAAATTAATATATTAAAATATATAATGTTCACTAATCAGGCCTAAATTTTAATTTAATGTGTTTAAAGATTTTTATGAGTCAATTCTAAGAAAAATTAAGTAGTATTTAAAAATTTTATTTTTATCTTTATTATTTCCATACATATATATATATATATATATATATATATATAGTTACATATGGTTATAGTAGAGAAAATTTTAATGGTTCTTGGTATAAATCATTTGATTTGATTTTAGTTATATTCTTTATAAATTTGGTTCTTTAAATTTCTTAAAAATATTTATCTGAGACGAAAATTGGGTAGAGAAAAAAAAAAGAATTTCAGCCCTTTCAACTTTTAGAGCCTAACCCATTAGAACCACATACATACAGAATCATTTACTCTCTTTTCTTCTTCGTTATACACACAAAAATTATAAGCCAACCAAAAATACAACTCCATATATAGACACAATGAGAGAGACTGAAATCAAGTTTGAGAGCAGGAGAAAAATTAGGGTTCTTCTCCAAATTCCTTTCTTAAAAACTTCAGGTAGAAGGTGTTTGTTTAACAGAGTTAAGTGTGAACCCTTCTTAAATTGTGATTTCAGGAGCTTAGATTGTGATTAATTGTTAGTGGGGCAGCTGTGAGTGTGTTAATTAGGGCCTGTAAAGGTAAAAATTTAAAAACCTATCTTGTTGTATTAGTCGTAGTATTAGGTTCTGTAATTTGTGGGTGTAGTAACAATTAGGGTTCTATGTTGGGATAGTGATTTTCCCCCTAAAATTCTTTACATATGCCATTCTGTTTTTAATTCATGATTTATTGCTGACTTTGGGGAAAATGGTTAATGTGATAGTAATTGTAATTTTGTTCCATTTGGGATCTCAGTTGACCACCAATAAGTGAACAAAAGCTAGGAGGAGGCTGAATTTTGGTGATTTTTGGACTTGGCAATTGAGGTTGGTAAACCAATTTTCGCCCTTACATGTTGTGTGTTTTGCTGTGTTTTGTTTGCTACATTTGGTTGTATTAAAGCTTATTGTTGGTATTAGAAATAGAACTCTTGTTATAGACTTTTTTTGGTTTGTTATAGAAATAGTTCGTGTGGAGCTGCTTGTGTGTTGTTGTTGTGATTGTTGGCCCTTGTTGTGGGTGTGACTTATTGATACATTAGTGTTTCTTAGCCATGATTAGAGATGCACTGGTTAAACTGGATTAATATAAAAGTGGAACTCTCTAAATAGCCCATTAGTTTTTAGAAATGGTGATGAAAATGCGCCTTAAGGGTTCAGAAATACTTCGGCACCATTGCGGTGTGGCAGAGAGAAAATGCCAAAAATTAGTGAGACTTCGGTCTAAATGTGGGGCTTCGGTCCGTTATTGAGAATCCGGTCTTTTAATGTTGTGTTTATAATGAAAAAGTTCAGAATTGATCCGATAGTGGGACTTCGGTCCATAGTGTTCCCGTTTCACCTATCGAGTAGACTATTCGGGCTTTTGTTGCTTAATGAAATTGTGTCAACTATTTAGTAGGGTAGCATCTTTTGGTTTTTGGAAAATTATGCCTTGTTTTAGTTATGATGTTTTCTTGATCGATTATGGTTTCGGTTATGTGTTTGGGGGATGACTTTGCAGTATTATTGTTCGAATGTATTAATTTTTTTTCTTGTGATTGACTTTAGAGTTAGGTGTGAAATAGTGCATATGGTTGCACATAGAGGCAATCGAGTAGTTTATGAGTTATTTGGTATAGAGTTAAGATGTCACACATAGTGGCAATCGTTTAGTTGATGTCTAAATTAACCATGTCATATTAGACTCATTTCGTTATAGGATCAAATTAATAATTTGGTTTGTATCACATTTAGATTTTAATAATTGTGTTTCTTATATCATCATAAAAAGATGATCATGAAGGTGACTAGTGTAATTCCGGGAGACCAAACGGATGGGTCATTGGTCAAGTGGCTTATAGGACTGTGTTGTTTGATAGTCATAGATGTCATGTTTAAAATTTGGTTACAATTCGAGTTCATACGGTTGTGTTTTGGAACTAAACAAATGGCCCAGATGGTCACAACTAACATTGAAAATTTCAGGTTTTGACAATGAAATTTTTTACTTCCGTACTCTTTCATTTTAACTTCGCTTTGAGTAAAATTTGTGGTCATGTGATCATTTTGATGTTTACTATTTATTTATATTTTTTTATAATTTAATAGGCTGGGTTTTATATTTTAAAAA
Source organism: Cardiospermum halicacabum (assembly GCA_031304145.1). Lineage (NCBI taxonomy): Eukaryota > Viridiplantae > Streptophyta > Magnoliopsida > Sapindales > Sapindaceae > Cardiospermum > Cardiospermum halicacabum. The sequence goes on along the minus strand of JARJHC010000107.1, from coordinate 6,980,821 downwards.
AAAATTGCAAACTCCTTCAAGTGTTTGTAAAATTTCATATTTAAATATCGAACTTGTTTACTTTCGTACACTTTCGTTTTAAGTCCGTTTGGGGTAAAATTTGGGTCACGTGTTCATAATGATGTCTACTATTTATTTTTTTTATAATTTATTGGGCTGTATTTTTTTTACATATTTAAATATAAAAAGTAAAATGACTTGCAAGTCACACGTCTAATCGTCTGGCATAAAAAATATAATAATAAAAATTTCAAAGTGTCGTAGTTGAATCTTCAGGTGTTATTACTTTTGTGTTAGGATAATTGTACCCCTATTATGCTATCTTTATTTCTCCAAGTACAAGTAAGTGTGTGTTAACCCGAATTACGGGATTTGTGGTTTCAGTTTCTTGTAGTGCAAGTTACATTACTTTATGCATCATTTTCACCAAAAGTAACTCTCTAATGGAAAAAATGGAAGAGAATATAGTTTCCGTATTAGGGGATTTAATTGTGGTATGCCTTTTTGAATTCTTTAATTCTTGAGTTTGTTGGCTTGTGATTGCTTACTTGGGAAGTAAGGTCTTGTAGTGTTTTGTTTTAATCACTTGTGTGCTCATCCTAGTGTTATAAGTTATAAATTTTAGGGCATTTTATGTGTGTTTGTTTTTGGGACATGGATTTACCAGCTGAGCTTTATAGCTTACCTCGTTATTCTCTTTGTTTTTATTGTTTTCCCCTCCTTGAACCAATATATTGACAGGTGGTCGAGCAGATGGTTTTTGGTCGGGCTCGGAAGGTCTCTTATGAAGTGCATTGCATCCATGCTAGTTTTTGTGTATAAGTGCATATAGTTAAAAATGAAAATGTATATCATGTATATATTTTGGCTCCCTAGTGTTCTATAAATAGTTTTTGTATATCTTACATCTATGTATAGTTTAAGTTTTTATTCATATTGGCTAGTCTTCAGTTTCATTTTGCGTATTGTTGTATTTATGTTTTTGTTAGGTCGTGTTGTGTTATGGTGTCCGGCGAGGCCAACCATCGAGAAGGTCTATCATCGGATCGGAGGCGGGGCCGAGTTGTGACGTCATAAAATAAATAAATAAAACTATGGATGGATGGGATGACTTGGTAGTAGCTGATTAGGCTTTTCCGGACGAGGCTCAGGATGGCAATAACGAGATGATACTTGGCTGGAAGAAGTGAACTCTTCAGCTAGTGACACACAACGTGATGATTGAGGAGATCGACAGGACCCTGAGGCCGATTCTGATGATCCATATGCATCATGTTATTTCATGCATTGTTTATATTCATATGTCCATGATATCACTATTTTCATATTTTTTTTTGCATCTTTTATGGATTTTGATATATTTTTTCACATTTATATGATTGTTTGTGGTATTTTATTTGTTTCACATGAGATTATATATGATATTGTGATTATTTTCTTGTGATATTATGAATGTCCTTGATGTTGTTTGCATGCCTCATGATTTAATTTGTTGATTTGATTGAAGATTAAGGATGGTGATTAGATAGATTTACTATTTTTTCCGAGTCCTCCTTTGATTGACTCAACATGTTTTCTGATTGAACTAGTTGGTGCATCTTAAGTTTCTTATCGGATGATTGAACATAAATTATCTTACATGTTTTTGTATTATGTTCACAGTAATAGATTCTTCATCCAAGAACATTGTTGTTGAACTCAACAAGGGGGACAAGTTGAACGGGGACAACTATGATATCAGGCATCGCAAGATCCAGTATATCCTAGAAGAGTAAGAGGCTTTGAAACGCTGACCAACACCATGGTTGAACCGGCACCTAGTACGAGTGCTCAAGTCAAGCGAGACATGGAGGCTTTCCTGGTCTGGAAGCGAAAGAACAGTATAGCGAGGATCACTATTCTGTCAAGTATGACTGATGATATGATGTGCTCGTATGAGGATTTTGACACAGCACAGGACATGTGGATTGCTTTAAAGGAAAAATTTGGTGGGACTTCCACCATTAAGCTTCGACGATTGACTATCAAGTTTGACACTTATCGAACGAACAATGATCACTCTATGCGCCAACATCTCAGAGAGATAGCAAACATGATCCGGGAGTTGAAGTCGACCGGTTATGCCCTATCAGATGAACAGTAAATACAAGCAGTGATAAGGCCTCTCCCAAACAGCTGAAAAAATATGAAGATCAACATGACCCACAATGACAACATCAAGACTTTTGATGACATTTCTCGTCATGTTGAGCACAAGGACGAGCGTTTGGAGGCGGTCAAATCCTCGGGTCAGCTCTACATGGCTAAATCCAGCATGCACAAAGGCATGGGTGCTAAGCGCAAGAGGGTAGCAATGAGCGGAAAGAAAGGGAAAGGTCTGAAAAACCTTGACAAACCCGGAATCAATGACCCAAAGAAGAAAGGTAGGTGAGGAAAGGGTCAGCAGAGAGACAAAAGTAAGGTCAAGTGTTACAACTGTGACAAGATGGGTCATTTTGCTCGTGAATGCACCGAGCCCAAGAAGGAGGTAGCCGTTTATGATTTTGCCCTAATTAATGTTTATATTTATAGCTCTGTTTTGCTTGTCGAGGCTCACTCTATGTGGATTGTAGACTCTGGCGCCACAGACCACGTAGCTAGAGATAGAGGAGCGTTTATCGAGTATCATCGGATCCCATAAGTTACTCGATGGATATATGTGGGCAATAACTCACGCATAGAAGTTAAAGAAATTGGCACTTGCAAACTCAGAATGTAGAGTGACCACACATTGCTCCTACATGATGTCTTGTTTGCTTCAGAAATTAGGCGCAATCTTGTCTCTATTCCTGTTTTATTGTCTTATGATTATAAGTTGGTATTTTATGCTGCGGGTTTGCAAATATTTTATAATTTTGTCTGTACTGGATTAGGGCAACTTGTTGATGGATTTGTGGTACTTAATATTAAATGTTATGAAAATGCTTCTTTATTTTCCAATAATAGTTTTTCGTTGATTACCTCTTCTGATATGAGTATTTTGACTTGGCATGCTAGACTTTGTCATATAGAACAAGATGGGATGAACATGTTGGCAAAAGAGGGGATTTTAGATTCCTATGATAAGATAAAATTGCCGACATGTGAATTGTCTACCGGCAAAGCCACTAAAAAACCTTTTAGGAAGGCTACTAAGCTAATTCTCCGTTAGAATTAATCCATTCTGATATATGTGGACCCATGAGCATTAGACCTAGAAGTAGTGCATCATATTTCATTACCTTTATAGATGATTTCACTCGTTTTCGTCAGGTCTATCTGATCTCCCATAAGTCTGAAGCTTTAGACTATTTTGAACAATTTTTTACATTGATGGAGAATCAATTGGATAGGATCGTCAAAGTGTTACACACTGACTGATGACAAGAATATCTATTTGACCAGTTTAAGAAATTGTGTCAAGAGAAAGGTATTGTAAGACAATTAACCATTCCAAGGACTCCTCAACAGAACGGAGTAACAGAAGGGAGAAATAGAACACTATTGGAGATGATTAGATCTATGATGGCACAAGCCAATTTTCCAATTTCATATTGGGGAGATGGGTTTCTCACAGCTACTTATATATTAAATAGGGTTCCCACCAAATCCGTGACTGCAACCCCTTATGAATTATAGATAGGTGGAAAACTCAATCTATCCTACTTGCGACCCTGAGGGTGTGCTTGTTACGTACATGATCTACTTAGTCCATTTGGAAAGTTGGGTGCTAGGGGAAAGAAATGTATTTTCATTCGATACCCTGAGCAATCAAAAGGATATGTACTGATAGGGGAGAACTTAAATGGGAATATATCTGAGATTGAGTCGCGAGATCTTATGTTCTTAGAGAATGAATTCCCACGGAGAGGTGATGTAGAAAGAGAGTTTAATTTATTTGAGCCAAAGAATTAGAGGAATTAAACTCCATTCAAGGGATGTTATTCCTATGGGAGTGAACAACTGCTCAATGAGCCTACTCCACAGCTTAATTGCAGTAGGAGTAATACGGTTCCTGATACTTCAATTTAAGAGATGTCAACTCGAAGGGGCAGAAAAATTCGAATTCCCCGGCGGCATTTTGAGATTGAAGGAAAAACATTCATATTGGCTTCCCATGATGATGATGAGCCAAAGAATGTAAAAGAAGCTCTTGATTCACCGGCCAAAGATGTGTGGATTCAAGACCATGTAAGAGGAAATTGAGTCGATGAAAAGTAACCAGGTTTAGGATTTAATTGATTTACCGCGGGTAGAAAAGCCATCGGAAATAAATGGGTCCTTCGCGTTAAACGAAAGACAGATGGTTCAATTGAGAGATATAAGGCAAGGTTGGTGGCGAAAGGTTATACTCAACAATGGGGTATAGACTATGAAGAAACATTCTTCCCTGTGGTGAGATTTGCTTCGACACGCCTCATATTAGCCTTAGCCGCACGTATGAACTTGGAATTACATAAACTTAAGGTGGAGCTTTTGGTTATGTCCTCATCAACAAGCAAAGAGGCAGCTTGCCTCATGGATTTAACAGCTGTGACAACTCCTCAATTGCCTCTATTCAAGTGATTCGAATCTGGAAGTAATAAAGTCAACATATGGAGAGCAATCAGTCAAATCCAAATAAAAAATATAGAACTGGAAGCTGTAAGATGGATAAGAATAGAGGATAGACTGAGATGAGAGTAGCTGAGGAAGGAAGAGCCCAGGTCTCTGTTTCTAATGTAAGTTTTTTTTTGGCAAAATGCGAAAGAGTTTGAAGAAATTATGATTGGGAAATGAAGCGAAAGGGTTGTAAGAGAGTAAGTGAAAGAAATGGTAAGAGCATCCACAATAAGGGACAACTATCGTCCCAGTTCTGAAACATTTCTGACAAACTAAATTTTGATTGGTGGTGATTTTTAAATGAAGTTGAATTTCTCTCTCATCGTCCATCTAAACTGGCACAAGTGACAGCTCTGTTGCTCCGTATCAACTTTGGCCATGTATTTGAAAATCACTAAAAAAAAAAAAAACTATTATAATGATTTAGTTGTAATTGTTTTTAATTTTTTTAAGATAAAGCGTATATTATTTATTATTTTTTAATTTATTACAATTTTTATAAATAAAATTATTAAATTATTATTAAATAATTTTTTTCTCTTGCTATCATGAATTGGGACGAAAATTGTCCATTTTATTGGTGATGCTCTACAACTCAAAACTCTCATATTTTCGTATCAACACTCTCATATTTTCGTATCAACAACTAAGAGTTCTACTTTAGTGAGATTTTTTAAAAATAAATAATCTAAATATTGTTGGTCCCTAATGGGCCATAAGAACTTGATCCAAACCATCTGCTTAAAGCCCATAGCAATAGTACCCTAAATCCAGCCATATAACTCAAATTGGGAAAAGTAATCCGTATACCTTTGGACTGCCCATTCAATCAGGACTCTTACCCTATATAAAGGAATACTAATCCTCCGACTAAGGTGCCACGCTTTGGTATTTCGCTGCTCCTGAAATCTTCGATTGGGGCCAATAAGTTGGCTCGAAATTGTGTCCTTGCTTAAGTATACGCATAAAACATCAGATTAGAAAAAAATAATAACTATAATAAATAATATAGACTAAAAGTTTGTTCAGGAACCGCCCCCTTTCGACCCCGTCTACTCTGCAACCTGATTCTCCGATTCAAGCCTCTCTCGTTCAGTAAATACTCTCTGTCTTTGCACTCCTTTGGTTTATTTTTTCATGGAAGTTGAATTTTCATTAAAATTGCTCTGTGAATCAGGTTTTGGCTGCTACTCGTTTGTTGTCTGTGATGGTGATTTTTGAATTGTATGCATCGAATTGTTAGCGTGTGTGATGGACTTGAATGCTTCTCCTAAACCTGAGGAGGACGACGACATTTTCGAAGACTTTGCTGCTCATGAACGCGTTGAATCAGGACCTGAAATCTTCCGCCGGGTATGAGCTGATAAGCTCTTCAACTGGATGCATAGTCAAATTAGGGTTTTGTTCGTTTCAATTGTTTCCTGATAATAACAATTTAATTTGTGTTGTTTGGCGATCTTCTTCTGTCAGGAGCGGGAGGAGAGAAAGAGACGATTGAAGAGAGACAGGCCAGATGACAGACCGTCTCAGCCGTATGTTCATGACAACTATCAGAATAAACCCTTTCGAGTTTATGACAAAAATAGGCTGCCTCCAGGTAAGTGAAGTGACATTATTCAATGACTGTATATTAGTGAACGAGAATGGATAATTAACTTCGATATCAAGTATATTTAGCTTTGGTATTCTAATTGTACTGTTTATCCAACAGGTTGGTTAGATTGCCCGGCCTTTGGTCAAGAAATTAGTGGTATCATCCCTTCAAAAGTTCCGCTCAATGAATTCTTCAATGACTGTATTCCACCTGGTAAAAGATACTCTTTTAAACAAGTCTTCCATCAGCAAAGAGTTTTAGGAAGAAAGGTGAGTGCATATTGTTGATTGTTGTTTCTTCTACCAACTGCTACCTCTTCTATAGTTTTGCACATTTTGTTTGGTTTAGATTAATTTGAGAGGTAGTTTGATTTTCCTTGGCAGCTTGGTTTAGTTATTGATTTGACAAATACCACCCGTTACTATCAAAACGGGGATTTGAAGAAAGAAGGGATTAAACATGTTAAGGCAAGTCATGACTCATTTTATTATTTTATTTTCTTTCCTGCCAATTTTCCTTGTGGCTGATTTGTATTATTTTTTGTTCTAGATCGCATGCAAGGGGCGCGATTCTGTACCTGATAATCTCTCTGTAAATAACTTCGTTTATGAGGTGTGTTTATTTGCATGAGATGTTTCAGTGTGTTGATCTTTGGGCAGATACATTTCCACTTTATGCAGCTTCTCTTTAAATTTTCTTTTGATTTATTTTATTGAATTAATTGTGTCCATTAAATTAATTAGTTTCTGTATGAAGCTGAACATGTTTTACTGCTAACTTTTTCCAGGTTACCCAGTTCTTCTCTCGTCAGAAACCCCCTAATAAGAAGTATGTCTTTGTCCACTGCACACATGGGCATAACCGCACAGGATATATGATTATTCATTATCTTATGCGTTCACACTCGATGTCTGTTACTCAGGTTAGTTTTATACTTCTATCATTGTTGCAGATTTACTATGAACTTTTCTTATTTGTAAATTGTGATTGACTGGATTCCTACGTAGGCGATAAATATGTTTGCTGAGGCACGACCCCCTGGAATCTACAAGCCTGAGTATATAGATGCTCTATATGCATTTTATCATGAAAGGAAGCCAACAACAATCACTTGCCCACTCATTCCAGAGTGGAAGAGAGCTTCTGAACTTGATCTTAATGGTGAAGCTGTGCCGGATGATGATGATGATGGAGTTTCAGATGTTCCTTCACAGGTAAGAACGCCTTTTTCTGTATAGAGATGTTGCTAGTTATTTATTACTGTGCAGTATTCCCTCCTTTTTAGTGAGGAATTAAAGTGCAGTAAGATGAACATCCTCAATGCAGTATTTCCAGGCTGTTGTATCTGTCAACAACAGGGGTTGTTGTTGAACAACAAACAATAAATTCCTCTAGTTATGATGGAGAGTTAAGGAAAAGGCAGAAACTACAGAACATTTGCAGTTACTACTTATTTTCCAAGAGTTTATAAGTTATATTTATGGGTGGACTCTTTCGTTGCTATTGCTGTACTCTAATAATGTGCTGATGATGATTATTTTTTATTTTCTTTTTGGGAGACGGAATGAGAATTATTCATATTTTTGTTTGCTATTTATCTTATTCTTGGCAGTGTCTTTCTCATACAGTGCTTGACTTTTCATTTCAGGAAAACCATGATGTTCATGTTGTGATGACTAATGATGATATTTTGGGTGATGAAATACCTCTTGACCAGCAACAGACCTTTCGACATTTTTGCTACCAGATGCTAAAACAGAATGTCGTGAGCACTTCAATCCTCATTTTGGGCTCTTTTTAATATTACTGTTTATTATTATTATTATTATTATTATTATTATTATTATTATATATATCTTATGCTCTTGCAATTCATAAGTTTAACACACTTATATTAGAAGAATATATAGAGTTGTATATAAGATTCCCTTCAGAACTAACAATTTAATTTAATTTTGTGAATTGACAAAAATAGTTGTAGTTTGTTTGTTTACATACTTTAGAAAACTTTTCATTGTAGTTAAAAGTATTGGCCATTAAATTGTAAACAATTGTATTTTCCTACTATTTTATAGAAATAGTTTTTGAAACTTTTTTATTTTTGGCCAAAACAAGCAATGTTGGATTATACGGTTAAACCGTACGGTTTTCATTAATAATACAGTATATTCATTATACAGTTATAATCAATAAAAAAATTTCTTTAATATAATAAATTGAAAATGGTTAACTTATAACTAGTTGTAATAGTACTATCACTTAGAAAATACGGTAAAATCAAGTAAAGTATATTTTAGAATAAAACAAAACACAGTATCAATGTTATAAAACTCCAAAAGGTAACTATCTAATTTAGGAGAAATATGGTTAGCTATATCATAAGTGAAATTCTAGATTTAAAGGTGTTGCATTGTTAATCATATTATTAGGTGTGCGTCATTTTCAATTTTTTTCATAAGTTTTTGGATCATCATTCTTAAAGATGTTAACATACCTTGTATCACCTTGAATTTGTATACATTTCAATAATCCTAGAGAGAAGTTTTATTCCATGGAGAGAGAGGTGTCATACCCTCATCATCCTAGTATGTAGAGTATGACTAGATTTTTCTTGAAACATTTTTGTAACCGTTTCATAAACAGATTTATACGGATGTATGGTCAAACCATATGCAATATACGGGATTTCTACCTATATGCCTCAGATACGGGTCTACAATATGCTATTAGGTTTTGTATGGGCATATTTCTGTATAAATGCCTATACGAGTACCGTATTTTCCAACCACGGGTACAAGCATTCATCCAAAAAGATTTAAACAATAATATTCGGCACATCTACTTTATACTTTGTTTCTTAAGAAACTATAGAAAAATAAAAAAACTTTTGGGTGGATTGCACATTTTTAGAATACAGCATTTTCAAAACATATTCTTCTTTCCTTAAGGAATTTAAAGCATGATGTATACAAGAATACTAAAGTGTCCAAGACTTTTGATCACTTTTCGTCCTTTGGATTCGGTTTCTACATGTCTACTCTTTCGGTCTTCACATAAGATAATCTAAAACTCTTACTTTGCATCACTTGTGTCTGAGGGGAGGAGTTCTTTTATTTAGTTATTTTGTAAATACCATTAGCTGATTTATTCAGAACATACAAAAATATAAGGAATTGATGACATTATTTAATATATTCTACCTATGGATAATATATAGCAATATGGTTTAATACGGTTTATTTTCTTACATTTTAGGGAAGAGGAGTCATGCAATTTCCAGGGTCACATCCAGTTTCTCTGAACAGGTTCGCCTCTTTCTTGTTTAATGCACATTATGTTTTCTTTTGAAATTTGTTAAAATACTAAACTGTATGTCTCTATTCTAAAGGCTGGCTCTGCCCAAGAAATTTTTCAGCCTAACTCATTTTGTTTAGGAGTATTAGAAGGTGATAGTCACTGTCAGAATGTAGTTTTGGTGTAGGGTAGTAAGTTGAAACTTGTTAGCTCTTTCAGTAAGTTGATGAATATAGTAACTTACTGGAGTACTTATGTGCCCGGTTAACAGTCCTTTTTGACATGTGGGGATATTTTTGCTTCCATTCTATCTTAAAGCTAGGAAACTATATTGTGAGAGAGAATGACTTTCTTAGTATATTCTCTATTTTCAACTTAACAAGGCCTGAAACATTATGCCTATTCTTGAGTATGGTTACTATGCTAAATATTATAAAGTAATGAGGGATGAAGGCTCTGAGATGGTTGATGATAGATCCAGCAGGCAACAATGAGGATTCTATGATTATAAATTATTCTGGAACTGGACTGACTTTTGTGAGTTAGCAAAAGGAATATGGATTTGTGGATGGATGAACCTTGGATTTTCTTTGTGTGCATAAAACCAGTATATTCTTAATTTTCTTTAGAGAAAATGAAAGGATTAATCCTGCAATCTATTGAAGTTATGCAGCTACAGTCGCCACCTGGCATGTGGTTAGAGTTGTTGAAGAATGTGAAAACGGACATTTTGATTTTCTTTAAACTTTTTTTCTTTTTTTTAAAAATTTTTTATTTTTTGAAACCTTTTTATTTTGTTATAGTCACCTTATGTGTATTAGATTCAAATGTTGGAGTTATATTCTATTAATGTTCTCATGCAGTGAAAATCTACAACTGTTGAGGCAGCGCTATTATTATGCTACATGGAAAGCTGATGGAACACGTTACATGATGCTAATAACCATGGATGGTTGTTATTTGATTGATAGAAGCTTTCAATTTAGAAGGGTCCAGATGAGGTTTCCTTGCAGGCACCCAAATGAAGTTTGTGTCATGAGACTATTTTCTTGGTATCTAAGCTCTAAATAAAGCTATCTGTAGAAATGACTGTATTTCTTTGATTGTCTTGTTATTTAGGGTTTAGGTGAAAGAACTCACCACTTCACATTGCTTGATGGGGAGATGATTATCGATAAATTGCCAGACTCGCAAAAGCAGGAGCGGAGATATCTTATCTATGATATGATAGCTTTAAATCAACAGTCAATAATTGAGGTTGGTTTTATTGCATTTCATGCTTTTCCTGATTGTTGACACTTTCATTATTAGTCTGCTACAATGTGGTTGAAATTGTCCACCTGGGTTCATGATTATATTTGTCATATCTAATTGAATCGCTTAACTTGAAGTGTGCTTAACCACATGTCTACCTACAGCTCTAATGCATCTAAGCCCATGATCTTGTTCATGCAGCATATGTTTCCTAATGTACTTCTGTTCTGTTTTGATTTCATGCTGTAGAATAACATGTCTTGTTCACTTGGTTGGTTTGGTTAAATCAAAACCTTGATCTAGGCTACTACTAATAGAAAACAAACATCAGAACTGTCTGTTATCTATCTATATTCACATTCTTAGTCCTACAGCACATGTTTCTGTTATCTACTTATGTGTTGATGTCTTGTTTCTGTTGCCCTAATCCATTTCACATGCGTGGTTTGGTTAAATGATAATTGATAACTGTTTCACTCTTTATAGCTTTGAGGCACAACTTGAATTTTATAAAGAGTAAATGAAAGTATGCTATGGAAATAGTTCAGCCCCACCTATTTAGCTCTATAGTTGATATAGGCGCGCACTTTCCTCCAATTTGGTGCAGTTTTATTTAAGAATACTAAGACTTGGTACAGTTCGTTTAAAGGCGGTTACATTTTCCTCTAACCTTCCTTCTGTATTAATCTTTTTGTCAAATGTTCAAGAGGACAGATTTAGAGCGGAAGCATGATGCTCGCTTCAAGTATCAGTGATTGTTGGAAATAGTTGTAGTATTGACAAACTGTGATATTTGTTGTGAGTTGACTTAAGTACAAAATTAGCTCAATGACACTGGCTTCATTATGATATAATCAGTGGTTTTCCCTCTCTCTCTCTCCAGTTTAATTTTATCCTCAATAACCTGTTCTACCACTAATGGCCACTGCCATTCATACTTGAACATTGAAGTATGGAGCCGTTGATATTTACTTATTTGTAATCTATACTTGAATGTTCGTGGTTTTTGGCATTTGAATTGCCTCAAAAAGATTGCAAAGTTCAGCAGGCTGCGTCTTTATTATTGCTGATTATGCATTATTTTAAATTTAACAGGCTGTGTGTGTGTGTGTGTGTATATATATATATATATATATATACTTAAATTATTCGTGTTTGACATGAAGATGGGATTTTAATTTCTCTGTCATGTAGAATTATAATGCCCAATGTATTTTGTGTTTCATTGATATGACTCACATACCTGATAGCAGTTTCTTTAATTTTTATTTGGTGGAATTATTGTTGCTATCACATACTTATTATAAGGATACAATTTCTTCTGATCCAGATTCCTTTCTATGAGCGGTGGAGAATGCTTGAGAAAGAAATCATTGAACCGCGTAATTATGAGCGTCACAATATTTACCAGAGCAGGAATCCATATTATCGCTATGATCTGGAACCTTTCAGGGTATGTTATTGTTTGTTTCATGCCTCTTTGGTTACTGTGGGGCCTCTTTGGTTATGTGTTTAATACACTGTACCACACAATGACTTCTTTCTATTGATTCTAATTTGCCAAGTTTCCAGGTGAGGAGGAAAGACTTTTGGTTGCTTTCCACTATCCACAAGCTTTTATCAGAATTTATTCCTAAACTTTCACATGATGCGGATGGTCTTATTTTTCAAGTAAGTTAAAGTTCCTGCAATTAAAAAAAATGCCGGGAAATATCTTAATTGGATGTCATGAGATACATGCCTCTATTCATTCCACAGGAACTTGTAAATTGAACAAATTACTTGTCAGGTTGATTATTCTGTTGAACTATGTAAACCTAATCATGAGATCTTATACAAGATAATTACCTTATGCACTGCCAAGTTTTCTTTCAGTAGAGACCGTCTTTTGTTATACAAATGACTTTTGTGTCAGGGTTGGGATGATCCTTATGTTCCTCGCACCCATGAAGGCCTTCTGAAGTGGAAATATGCCTCAATGAACTCAGTTGACTTTCTATTTGAGGTATGGTACATGCTACATTTTTTCACTTAGGGTGTCAATCGTCTTCTTTGCACCCCTTAGTTTTTAGTTATGAAGTTTGTGACAGCTGATATTAATACAAAAGACATGCTGACAGGCGGGTGCCGATGACCGTCATCAGCTATATTTGTTTGAACGAGGGAAGAAGAAACTCATGGAAGGCAATTCAGTTGTTTTTAAAGGTTGATGTGATTTTTATTTCTCCTACTATTTGATTACCAGATGTGGTTTGTTGCATTCGTACTGCATTTTTAGCTTTGACAGTTGGTCTTTTTAGATGTTAACATAGTGGTTAGAGCTTATTGAAGAAGTTAAGCCAAAGGTCCGAGTGGCAAAGGCTTCTCAATACAAATTTTAGGAGGGTACTATCGTATGGTGCTTGGGAAAGGGACTGAGTTTGTCATCCTATAGTGAATTTGTTTGACACACAACATAATTAGTGCAAAATTTTAGTCGGTCATAACCTTGGTAGTTAGTAATGTTACTGTAGTTTTAGGTAACCAATATGGATGTGTAGTGTTTAGTGAACTGCCTAAAGGTTGTTGTATTATATCTGGTTTGATTCAAATTGATCTGCTTTCTGATTAATAACAGAAAGCATATCCTAATTTTCTCTAAAATTTGAAACCCTACTGCTAAATGTTTAAGGAATGAGGCTAAATAACCTTCTGACTTGTTGATCATCCAAGCCTCACCTATTTCTGGCCATTTCATTTAAAACAATTAGAAATCTATGGGAGATGAGGGGAGGGCATATTAGAGACTGCCATCTTGGAGAGGACATGGGAGTAATTACTTGTTGTACATTACCAGTGTTGTGTCTACAATCATAAACTAGTCCCTCAGCTTTTGTAGAAATCATGAATAGACTTAAAGAATTTATAAATAAATAGCCCTCATTTTAATAAAATGCCTAATCTTCACCTTCAAACTATCATATGATTAAGTTTGGTGCTAGTATACTCTGTAAAAGTTATAGTTCCATATTGCATTATGTAACATTTAGTTATTTTTGCACCGTTTCTCTTTTTGTGATCTGACGTTCTAGTTATTACATATAATTGATTGATTCGTATGTAGTGTTAAACAATCCAACAAATCATATGATAGTTAAATTGTTAAAACATACAAAACCACAGAACATGTGTTATGCTTTGGCCTTCATTCGTCTTCCATTTTATTTCTCATCCTGTTTCTTCTTAATTAGGATTGGTTGGGATTTAATATTGTTTGGTGGCTGCACTCTTAGTAGGTTTCTAAGTTATTTAACCAAGGTTTCTTGGCTGTTTAAGGCAATTTTTTTCGTACTAGATATCATCTGGTGTTTAAACTTTTAAATGGCCGTTTCAGTATTTAAGACTTTTGCTGAATATTTTATGCTGAATTCAGTTCTGTCATGACTCAAGAAGTATGCCCCCTTTTTTTATTATTTTATTTTATAAACCATGAACAACTCTACTTATTCAAACATCCTATTTGGTAAAATTTTGGGACTAGGGAGGTTGCCATAGCTACTTATAACATCTATTGTCAAGAAAAACCTCAATAAGTCAAGTAGGTTTGGTCTCTCAATGAGATCTAGTACAGGCGTTTTTCAGTGAGCTTGAAGAACAAAAGAAAATGGAGTTGATGGGACTTTTAAGTCAGTCTTTAATTCACTTAATCATTAGCCCACAATGTAACAAACCTGGTTACATTTGGATGTATAACATCCTCGATTCTGAACTGAAAAGATATTAGAATTACACATCCTCTTGTACCTTTTCCCACTTATGGTGAAGAAAAAAAATTCATGTGTGGGAAGGGGGTCCCCTAGCATAGCATTCAGACTCGGGGGTTTTACACTTAATGCATGATACTGAAGATGTATGAAATATGTTGGTCTGCAGCTTTTCCTATGAATTGTCAGCTTCTGTACCTTCTTTCAAAATGAACTGTTTCGAATTCATATGTTCCGATACTAATTTTGTTGCTTATAAAAAAAAAAATCCATTTCCTAATCAGTTTTTCTTGGGAAGAAAGCTGTTTGAATTACTATATTTTTAAGCTTGTAGAACTATTTCTTACATTTTGAGAACTTGAACGACTTACAGATGGTTCAAATCCTTCTACGTACTTTGGAAAGATCATAGAATGTTCTTGGGATGCAGAGAATAGGGAATGGGTCTGCATGCGGATCAGGACAGATAAATCGACTCCGAATGATATCAATACCTACAGAAAGGTTTGCATGCCTACATGTCTATTTACTTGCTTGATGTTTTTGAGCATAGTGGAGTTACTAATTTTCTTTCTTAATGTATGATGGCATATCAGGTGATGCGCAGCATAAAGGATAATATTACTGAAGATGTGTTGCTGAATGAGATTAATGAGATTGTTCGCCTGCCCATGTATGCTGATCGCATTAGGACTGAAAGCAAGACAAATTTAGCACGGAGGAGATGAGCGGATGAGTTTGTCGGAGTGGAGGCTCGCTCACTCATGGGATGCTTGCGCTAGGTAGTAGTCTGTCTGTCATTTACTTATTTTTAAGGTTCACTTAGATATGATGCTGTAATATTGATTGTAGTCTTTTCTTTCTACTGCAATCTTGTAGTGACATGATAAATCCAGCAAGACATATGTGATACACCTTACCTTCATAATTAGAATTAGGTTTAGGATTGCCTTGTAAATTTTACAGTTTCTTCCTCTCTCTCTATCTGTCTAGTGACTGCTAACATTTTCAAATACTGCTAGTCAAATTTAGTTGGAGAAAACCATGTCTTATCTTTCTTCCTATGAACCAGCTTCACAGCTTTAGTATTATGGTACATCTGCTATCTTTTTATTCGAAGTACAGAATGTTTGTTTTGTTTGTGTTTTGGTTTTGGTTTTGGTTGTGTCTCAATCTTCATATTGCTGTGCTACTTAAAATTTAGTTAATATATTGTTTCCCACTCCAATAATCCTCTACTTGTTTTATTTAAGTATCGGATGTTAAAATTAGTTAATTTTATATTTTCACGAGTAAAATGTCTTTAAAATATTTTAAAATTTTAAATTAAGTGTTTTTTAAATTGTTTAAAATATTGTAAATTAAATAGCATTAGAAAGAAATTTAACCAATAAAAGCAAGTGATGTTTCTATGTTCAATTTACTAAAGAATAAAGATACACGTGAATATGCATGATATGCTTCTACGATTATATACCACGTGAAAATCCGTGTTTTATTAAAAAATATTTCAGTGAAAATTTTGGAAAAGGAGAAATAAAAAAAAAAAAAAAAGAGAGAGAGAGAGAGAAATCGCCACCACCCTAACAAATGAGCTAGGCGAAAGTTTTAGGCATTCAAGTGAGCTAGGCGAAAGTTTTAGGCATTCAAGAAAGTAGCGCCGCCGGTCCTACGCGGTCAGTTTTTTAAAAAAAAATATTTTAAAATTTTTATTGATAAAATATTTAATTATAATAAATTAAAGTTACATATTATTGATGTAGATGTATTTTTCATTCATTTAATATAATATTAAAATTATATAATAATTTTTCATAAGTATTAATATTATGTATAAATTTTTACCGTTCAGAGTAAACCGCCTAGACTTCCGCCTTACCGCCTTACCGCCTAGGCGCTAAGCATCGGGTAACCGCCTAACACCGTCTAGCGCCTTTTAATACCTTGCATACAGGTGAATTCAAATTTTACAAAATTTCTCCCAAAGAGTTTTCACATTCGGTAATTTTTTGGTTAGTAAATTGCTAAATTTTTTGAAAATTAAATTTGTTCACATCAATTTTTTGGATTCTTGTAGCCGTGGATTTGAAAAAATTTGGATGATATATACTTTTTTCGATCCCTTTGATGTATCATCTAATGTAACATATTATTTGATACAAGCAACATTAACCATTGTTGGCTCATTTAGATCTCCTTGATGTATCATCTTCTTATTTGATATAAGCAGCATTTTGAAGGTTCATTTATGTGAAAGATACATTGCATTAACAAAATCAATCAACCTACCAAAATTATTTGAAATATAATAAAATAGTCTCAAATCAACGGTTTCAACACATCACATTACATTGGGCGGGATCATATTCATAAATGATGTTACAAAAAATACTCAGTTTCGTACATTGGGCTAGATATAAATAGTCACCAATTGCACTCAAATACGGTGTTCTAGAATCCAAGACATTTTCATTATCTTTGGGTATGAACGGATTTTTTGGGAATCTAGATAAGGAACAAACATTGAAGGGCTCATGCAGATATGCTATTACCACATCCATTAACCTCATTTCCAAATTTCTTTCTTGGGCCAGTTCAATCACAAATACAAAATTACTTGTTTCCATCACAAGTAAATACATTTCATCAAAATAAATTTCAAGCCTTTATGAGAAATCCTATAAGCAACCAATCGGGCTTTATATCTAACAATTTTATTTTTCTCTTTTTTTTTTTTCTAATAAACACCCATTTATAACCACCTCCATTATAGTTTTTAGTATTTCAATTATGAGTCTAAAAACATTTAGTTTATTCAATGAATTCAATTATTCATGAATTGCTTCTTTTCATTTTTGTCAACATTTCTTTCTTCATGTTCATTTATGGATTGTAGTTCTTAATCACCATTTATCACCTTAAATAGCTACATATCTTATGACAAAATTTTCATGATTTCGAATTTCTTTTAATTAATAGATATTTCAACTCTTCAAAGGTTTTTTTTTTCTTCATTTGGATTTTCAACTCCCTCAATTTGTAAATTTTGAGTGGTATCTTACCAAGGTATTATATCAATTATATCTTCAGATTCAACTAGTCCACCACTTTTTTTTTCTAGATTTTAGATGTCTCACTAGTTGCCATCTGTTTCGATTTCTCAATTGGCACAACTAGTCGAGCCGATGCATTTCAAGGTGGTGTCGGAGATTTCGTATTATCTGGTAATTGGTTAGCAGCCATTTGTTAATAAATTATCCTACGTACCTCATTTTCAATTTAACTAGGTCTATTGAATCTACTAAAACTTCTATTCAAAGACTACTATCTTCGTAGAGAACTACATCTCAAAGATTGGGTCTTCGGGTTCCATAGAAAGACTTTGGTCCATTATGATCTCTTTTTCAAAATAAATATTAAAACTAGGGGCAATTAACCTAAAATAGTAAAATTATAAATAAGCAATATGAATTGGATGATTTGGTATGGTTTAAAGCTTGCATGTTTGATTATGTGGAGGTATTGAATTATGGAAGTATGACCTATTTTCTAGTGTTCATATGATGAAGAAGAAAATGCGGTTGTCATGGTATTTAAGTGTGAGAACATGTTTAGCAAATGAACCAAAAGCCTTGAAATCAATCTTTGAGTTATTATGCACTTTTTGCCACCTTTTTAAAAATATTTTAGTTCCAAAAACTTTGAATGTAATGAAAGTCGATTGAAATATGATATGAATTTTAGAGTCAAGAGAATTGAAAAATAGTTTTCAGGCTATTAGGCCAATACTAGGTGATAAGAGAACTAGGGTTTGGGCCATGTGCAAATTTCATAAGCTTTTGTCACCACATTTTCTCAATTACTTTGTAAGGGTCAAACAATAACTCTTCTTGGCGTCATAAACTCTTTTGACTTATGGACAGTCCACTTATTACTATCGCATATTGTATACTATATTTAAAACACTTCTAATCATCCAGAAAAATGGCTCGTATGACATGTGAATGACCATCTAGCTGTATGTCTCAAAGTCTATTTGAAGTACTTATTTCCCTCTTGTGATATGGCTCTAGTGACCATGAGAACATTCTTCTTGGCCAGCACTTGTTGACAGTGCACTAAAAAGATTTTCAACACTGATTTCAACATTCATTATTTGTTTATTTTTTTTATTGTTTTCGAGCTTATCACTGCTAATTGACTATTTTACACAGGATTTGATATATTTGAATAATGATTTCTCTAATGACCCAAAACTATTTTGGCTGTCCACAATTGACCACAATTGACTTTTTTAACTTTTGGTGAACTTTTTCTAATCACTCCTAACGTTCATTTAGAGCTTCCGTCATATATTTCTTTCATGTTGATTATTGTTAACCAAGCTTACATCATGGAATGATTCATTCAATTTCATAAAAATGAATATACTAGAGCATTTAAAAGTATCCATTTCTTTTCGAAGTTAAATGTAGAAAGTGTTGAAAATATATGCAAAACAAAACCAATGAATATCAATAAGAAAAGAGTTATTTGCATGACTTATGCATAGTTTGACTCCCTTATGAGTTGAATGAGACATTGACTTATGTATGACTTCTATGATTAAGGGAACATTAGTAAAGTTGCAATAAAAATATATTGTTATGTGTGAAAAGATAAAGTTAACTATGGGTCTGTTTGGGATAGCTTGTGATTTTGGCTTCTGACAGAAGAAGAAGAGAAGCATAAACACTTTGACAGAAGCACCAACTGTTTTCACTGAAAGCACTTTCCCAGCCTATAAGCACTTTTGGATTTCTAACCAAACAGTACTGAAATGTGCTTTTGAATCCAGAAAACTGTAAAGTGCTTATATAAGTCATATCAAA
This sequence comes from Cardiospermum halicacabum, assembly GCA_031304145.1. Taxonomy (NCBI): domain Eukaryota; kingdom Viridiplantae; phylum Streptophyta; class Magnoliopsida; order Sapindales; family Sapindaceae; genus Cardiospermum; species Cardiospermum halicacabum. The sequence goes on along the minus strand of JARJHC010000107.1, from coordinate 6,961,445 downwards.
CAGGCTCTATGTGTTTATTATGGTATGAAAGTGTAAACTTGAAATCGGTAATCTAACTAAACATCATTTTTTCCTATCCTAAACCAAGGAGAATATAAAACAAAGAGTTGTAGAATATCATACTTTAGCTTTTCTAATACAATAATGTTTTATGAATATCGTACGCTAGAGATGAGAGAATCTAAGTGTGAAATAAGTTGGTAATTCAAACAATTTGGTAAATCAAGTTGCAAAATCACATATCAACGATAGAGAATAAATAGTTTTATGTTTTTAGATAAAATGATAATACACATGACAATTAAAATAAGGATAAAAGTTTAATCTAAATCATAAATTAGATCCATAGGAGATATAATGGTTACATTCACACTTAACTAGCTCATATCAATTAATAAAATTAATCTTAAGAAATGATGTAGACAATGTTTAGCTTTCATCTTATGGCTAGTTGGGGTCAAATGTGTTTGCATTCAAGTAATTTACTCCCAAGATCCATCTATATGTCTATAACCTAAATTTGGAAGCTCCACTAAGTACAAAATTGTAGAAAACGTAGCAAAGATCTATATCTAGATTCTAATAAATCACTCCTTTACTCTAATCTCATGCTAATTTTACAATGTTTTAGCCTCCACTGGCATTACATCCATATAATCAACTAATTCTCTTTCCACTGAATTAAGAATTGAAGACCAAAATTCATATGAAACACAATAACAATCCATTAAGCATTCAATTAGGCATGAATACACAAGATCTCACTAACAAAACAATGAGAATTAAATATCTAAATATTAGAAAACCTTAGTCTAGTTTATTGCACCATATTCATACTCACTTCCAGTTTATTTTTCTGAAATTCAAACTCGTGTATTTGGATGTAGGTATATGCTAATGCTCACTCTTAGTTTTGAGATAAATTGGATTTTAGGGTTGTCAAATATATATTTTTCAGGTATTCTACCACATAAAAGGATACAAGTGTTATTCTCCGAAAGTTAAGAAATTCTATGTCTAAATGGATGTTATTTTCTTTTATGAAGATTGTCCTTTCAATGCAAAAGCTGAGTCAAAATTAGTCCCCAAATCAAGTAAATTTTTTTTGTCTATTTCCATAAGTTTTTGAAGACAATACTCTAGAAATCTCATTATCTGATTAAAATCCAATGAATCCTAGCCCTATCACTAACCAAATTAAGACCCATTTTTCCTCATGACACGGTTTCTTCATCAAACATAATTGAATCACTACCAATTTTGTACAAATGGAGAAATAAGGTTAATCTAACTTGAGATATTTGGGATCACCTTCAAACATGTCAAGATTCTTTATTATTATTATTGTTATTATTATTTTAGAAAAAGTTCGAAAAAGAGGTGAAATTAGAAGTGGAGCAAAAGAAGATATTGGTGAAAACATGAGGTCAAATGATTTAATTAAAGGGGAAATTATAGAAAAAGAATGTGTTTTTGAGGAGGATGTGTATAATATTGAAGAAGATGATTTTCCATTCCTATTGTTATTCGTAAATACTTAAAGCAATACAAAAATAAGACAAGGAACTCGATTGGAAATTATTTATCTTATCATAGATTAAATGACACCTAGAGAGCTTATTTCAGCTCTTGAGGTGAGATTCTATTCAAAATATTATTCATAAGGCTACCAAAGATGAAAATTGGAGAAAAGCAAATTAAAAGAAAAAGGCTTTAAAAGACAATTATACGTGGTAGTTTACTAAGATACCAAAAGGGAAAAATCTTGTGTGTTGAAAATTGGCATTCTCTCTAAAATGATAAATATATGGGAGTGTGAAAATCTTAAAAGCAAAACTTGTTGAGAGGGTTTACTCAGTCATATGGAATTGATTTTCAAGAAAATTTTATCCATGTTACAAAGTTGAATATAGTGAAGATTTTAATGTCAAGTGCTGCAAATTTGGATGGGAAACTCCACCAACTAGATGTAAGAAATGCTTTCCTAGAAAGCTTGAAGATGAGGTATATATAAAAATATCTCCTAATTGAAAGGAAAGCAAGATAGAGTTTATAGACCGCCAAATTTTCAAATAGTTGTCAAATAGACTGTTTGGGTACTTTAACAAAGTCATAAAAAATGCTAGGTTCAAGTAGTGTGATTCAAAATTATTCGTCAAACATGGACCCCAACATGGTTCAAGAGGAAAAATAACATTACTAGGTATATATGCAGATGACATGATCCTAATAGGAAGTCAGGAAGAAGAAAACCAAATAACAAAAGATCATTTAGCAAAGAATTTTGAGACTAAGGATTTTGAAACTCTAAAATATTTGGTGAGAATCTAAATTTCTAAATAGTGCATTGTTATTAATGAAACAAAATATGTCTTGGATCTTTAAAAAAAAAGACACAAGTCTGATTAATTCTCATCCTACTACTAAACCTATAGAGAAATGCAAAAAGATAATATAAATAAAAAAATTAACCCGAACAAATAAAGGTTGATATCAAATATTAGTCAATAAACTTATCTATCTCATATTTGTTCTGACATTACTTAAGTTGTGAGTTTTCTAATTTAGTTGATGAGTAACTCTATTGAAGATCACATGAAAGGGCTCTAAATAAAACTAGAATTTAATATAACCCTGTTAATTTTTTTTTCTCGATCTCTCGAAGCTAAAACAACTTGAGTTGCAAATATCTCAACTACTAGTTACGGGCATTTTCACTAATGTATACATCATTGAAGCTCTACCTTGGATTGTTAAAAATAGGGATAATCCTAAAATACTCACGAAGGTTTGTTGAAATCTCCAAAAAATCTGTATAGTTTTGGAAATTCTCATTTTACCACTATTATTTTAAAAAGGTTGAAATTTTTAAAAATGACTTTTGGACTTTGGTAGAGCTCCAAGAGACGAGTCTATTATTATTGGTCTCTCGATTATTGGTGGTTGATAGAAGGAGATTCGATGAAATTTAGAATTGTAGAAATTTGATTTTTCTATAATTTCTCCTCCATCTAATAGGCAGACCACCGTTATCAAACTCGTCTCTTGGAACTCTACCAATGTTCGAATTTTTTTTTTTAATAAAAAAAATCGACTTTTCTTATAAATAATTTCATTTTTTAAAAAAAAAAATAATAGTAAAATGAATATTTTTAGAAGGTAATTTTTTTTTTTTTAATTGCCACGAATCAACGTGTATATTTTGAGATTATCTCTTAAAAATATATACATGATTGTTTTTACTATTTTTTTTTTTTAATTTTTTAAAATTAATATCTCCTCTTTTCCCAAGTTCATCAAAAATTAAATTTGGGCAAAGGAGAGTTAGGAGATGACGAGAATGAACAAAGAAATTCATAAATCAAAGTTAATTTGCCTTATCAACAAACATAGGAACAAGTGTTTTACTACTTCAGCACCGTGTGGTGCTAAAGTGCAAATGGAAGACAAGCCACCCCAAAATAACAACAATCAATCAACTTCTACTTGATTGTCTCCATGATATTCTCCAGTTCTAATTCCATCAATTTAGCCTTGTTCAATTTCTGTACTTGTTCTCTATTCAACAGTTCTTGCATTTCTTCTTCTAAAACCTCAAACTCTGCCTTCTTCAACTCAATCTCCATAACATTTTGATAATATTCTAAAATCATCACTTCAGTGTCCTTTTTCCCCTTCTCTTCAACGTCCAATAATGTCTCCTTCTCTTTGATAACATCTTCAAGAGCTCGTTCAAGTTGTTCCACCTTCCTCCTACTTCCTTGTATTTCCATCTGAATTGGCTGTATGTCGCTCTCTATCTTCCATGATTTCTTGGTCCAATCCTCAAACTCTCGTTTTAGACTTCCAAGTTTCTCTCTACATGACTTCATGTCATTCTGTAGCTTGGTTTTCGCTTCTTCCGATTTTAGCAAGTCTGTTGCCTTACCACCAAAATTCAAATTAGACTTCTCAATGTTACTATCGATAGCGAACAGAACCTTTTCGCTCTCTTGTCTTTTGTTTTCCTCCTCCATTTTTGATTTCAGGAATGCAAGGTTATTCCTTATTTCAGCTTCAGACTGCTGAATCTTCCTCAATGCAGAATCAATTTCTCTCTTGCTGGCTTGAAGCTGCGCCGCTTCCTGTTTTTTCTGGTGCAACTCACTCAATGCGCTAGTTACTCTTGCCCTTGCTCTGTCCTCTCTTTGCTCAAAGTATGCCAATGTTGAAGAGAAGCTGGGTAAAGAGTATTTTAGCGCTGATAGCTTGTTTTCTGAAAGAGCTTTTCTTTCTTCCTTCTCGGAAATGAGGAGTTTCTGCATACCAAGCTGCTGTTCCTTGACCTGGATATTGTCTTCTGTTGCTTTCATTTCAGATGAAAGCTTTTTAATGTCAGCAAATGCTTCTCGAACAGTATCAAATAAAGCAACTGTTTTGGCTGAATCCGAAAGCTTTCCTCTAACCAAATTCAGATCATTTGATTTTTCACCACCATGCTGTCCACTCGATCCAGGCAGATCAGGGCCTGCATCAACTTCAACCAGTTTTTCTGCGCAATCAGTTTCTCCTCTGCTTTGAATTGCAGAAACCATTCTTTTAAATTCATCTCTTTCTTGCATAGCTTTCTCATACAACCCCATTAATTTTTCATTTTCTTCATTCATTTCCATAAGTTGGTGCTCTAGATTCTCTACTTTCTTCTTCTCAGCTTCTATTTCTTCCACAAGAGTATCTAAACTACCACCATTACCTTTATCTTCCGCAAGCTCAGTCTTATTCAACTTTTGATAGTTGCATTCTTCAACTGCTCGTTCATACAATTCGATGAGTCTACTTTTCTCTTCAATTAAAACCTTTTGCTTCAGTCGTAGCTCATCATTCGATCGTGTGAGTTCAATCTTTTCCTCACTTAAAACCTTAAGCTTTGACTGTAGCCCTTCATTTTCTTGGGACAGTATTATTGCTGTCTGATGAGCCTCTGCTTCCCTTTGACTAGCAGTGGCAATAGCATCAACCATAGTTTTCAACTCCATTTGATCATTACCATCAACTGTGGGCACATCATTTGACAAAGAATGAACACTGACTTGCTTTGCTTCTTCATTCATGGCTCTAGACAATCTTTCCTCTTCAAGTTTATCAGACAAATCTTTCACATCCCTGCCCAAGTTATAAATTAGTCTTAAGAAATTGAAAGCCAACAAATTATAAACCGTAGCGATGTTAAAGAATTGATAAGCTTCATCTAGCACACCATAAAACAAGCTTTATTTATCACTCATTCGACCGGAAGTCAGCACATTAAGGCAAATTCAAATGACTTTGAATATAAACTTTAAATAATTACCTTTCCAGTTTCTCTTTCTCCTTGAGACAAAATTCTAATTGTTTCTGGAGAGACTCCATTTCTGCCTGATTATGAATAGCCTGTGATAAAGAAAAAAATTGAGATAGATTAGATATAATTCAGTCAGCCAGCCCGGTGAAGTCTAATTGGAAGGTGGAACATGAAACTTTCAAAGCTGGGTCAAAAGTATTTTCGGACCTGCATGCGAAGGAACTCATTTTCCTCCTTAATAGAAGATTGCCATGATGATCTCAATTCCTGAATTAAAATGAAAAATTTATTAATGTCTATTAAATCACTTCAAACCCTGAGCCCATGCAAACTATTAGCTTTGAGCCCTTGACATCTTGTGTACAATGCAAGAGATAAGGGTTCAAGAACATAAAGAACATGTGTTTTCAGAAAAACCAGTTAACATTCTTAGCATTGTGTAAATACCAATATAACCATGTGTTTCACAAACCAAATTCAAAAAGCACCAGGAATGCATGGATTATGTGTGTAACTATGAATGTGTATGTGTGCGTAATTATGTATGTATAAAGGACCACTATTTTGATGGTCATATATTGTCACAATAAACAGATGCAACAGAAAAAGCAGGTAATTGACTAATAGAATGCAGCTCCAAAAACTCATAAATAATATGCAAAAGTACTTCTTATGTTTTTCTGAAGAAATAAAAAAAATCTCACATCTTAAGTTAGACTGCAGTATTCAGAGTTACAATAATACGGGAAAAGAATTTTTAGGGTTTAACAATAATTTGTATAAACTCACCTGGCCAGAGATTAGTAAATCATCATCAGCACAAATTTCTGTTATCATATTTGGATTTGCCTTCTGGAAGACAAGCATAAGAAAAATAGCTATAATCATAAGTTCCCAACCAGAATTAACTAATGGAAATCGGAATTAAAAATCAGAACAAAATTTGCAGAACTACCTGAACTACTAAGGAATCTGCTTCATGCATAAGTTTCCAATCCAGAGCTTCCAGCAACTGCAAATTTGATCACATGTGCCCAACTGATGAATAAGCAATTTCAAAAAGCATCATGGTAACCAAACATGAAAAGGCTTGACAAAAACAATACCTTATTTTGTAGCGCCGTGATTTGTTCATTCATTGTCTCCCGCTCACCTTCCTCATTGAATGACTTCAATCTGTAATGTAGAACAATGAATTACATTTATTGAAGTAAGAAATCATTGGTCCTTGATTGGCATTCACATGAAATAGAGATGCTATACATGCCTGTGTGCATGTGTGTGAGTATATAATGTAAAAAAACATTATTTGTGGTTCTTCATAATTAGCAATAGACAAATAAAATTCGCAAAACATTTGTTTTCTAACTTCTTAAAGTTTATACAACAACAAAGCCTTAATCCCAAACCGGTTGGGTTGGGGTCGGTTTATAAAACATATAAATGATGATGATGATGGAAGCATATTAACATTATTCGGCCTAAAATTGCAATAATAAGAGTAGCAGAGGAGATAATAAAATCATATTCAAAGGGCAATGAGAATTGAGAGTTTTTAGCAGAAACTAACCTTCTAATTTCTTCTTTAAGTCGGAGATTCTCCATGGCAAATCTGGTCACTTCTTGATTCCGATCAACTTGACTCCTTAGAACCTCAATTTCCTTCAGGCATTCCTCCTTTTCTTTCATTAAGTGTACTTCTGCAGTGATTTTTCCGGAAGCAACAGCCTCCAGCCTCTTAATACCTGCTTCTCGAAATCGTAGCCTCATTTTCAAGCCCTGTATCTCATCTTCTCTTTGTTTAGCCTAATTCAATTAAGGGGGACACCAAAAAAATAAATAAACCTGGAATCACTTATGTTCATCAAGAGTTTTTATATCAGCATATGAATGTTTTCATATACAAATGTCCATGGTTAACCCCAGTAAACTTCAACTCAAGAGGCAACTATCATTCTCAACTATGATAACCATCTCTGCTGCTTGTAACAGAGTTAGTTTCAAGTTTAATAGACAGAATATTTTCATTTGTTCTCTTTAATTCAATTTTGACTCCCAGAAGCCACGTATAGCATTATTTGTATATTTGTCAGTGCATTAGAAACAGCGCTCAACTTAAATTCATTAAATTTTACAAAATAAATACAATTTATGAAATAGAAATAATTTCATTAAATTTTACAAAACAAATACAATTTATGAAATAGAAATAAAACCATCGTCATACCAGATTCCGCTTGCAGCATTTACAGTTATTAGAATGGGATTTCATTTTTCAGAAAACAAATGAATTCATCGTGAAATTTATTAAACAAGAAATCTGTATGCAAATATAGTCTCATGAACATACCAGCTGCATGGCAGCCTGATTTTCAGCGGCCAAAGCCTGTAATGCTATGTCTTTCTCCTTTTCCCTTCTGAAAGCCCCAACAAGAGCCAACTCATAGTCTTTCTTCTGAACAAAGAAAAAAATATATACATGTATTATATGAAAAAATAGTGGCAAACAAACCACCACAAGAAGTCTAAACAAATGACTTCATGATCATCCAATAATAGAACATAATAGAAAGTACCTTAGACATCCTTTTATCAGATGTAAGCGGACTGAATGACCCATGTAGTCCTTCCCACTTTAAGGATCCTGGAGATTCTGGAAAGCTCAAGGCCAAAGTCTCATTATCTGGACATTCAGCCCCTCCAGGGCCTAAAGCTCGTAATCGAGATACTTCTTTCTAAAGTCAATAATTCATAACATCAAGTCAGCAGAACTGGAAACCACCGAAAACATTAGAAGAGAAGATGAACAAACGGTAAACAGGGAATCCGTGTTATTATTTCAAAGGATCACATAATTCTATTAATGTTTGCTTTATCAAATGTTCCCAGAGCTTAAGAATATCAATTAGATAAAGAGATTTAAGCTCCATATTATTTATTTCAACCCTATATTTGGTCCTAACTTTACAACTACATATCCTGACTGCACCAGCTTACTATCAAACATGTTAAATATCATGAAAGATCAGTAGCTAAAAAGATTCTACAATCTTTTTATTTTTATTTTTTTAAAAGTCAAAAAAGATTCTACAATTTAATGCAGATGTCCTCTACTTACTATTTTCATTTCCTAATTTAACCCTGTCCCGTCCTTTGTTTACTATTTCATATCCTGTTCAAAAATCAGTGCATCTCTCTTCTAAATATTTTTCAAGAATTCCAAATTTAGTCTTTCATTTGAGAGGAAAAAAAAAGATCTTTTTAAATTTCAATAACAAGGATTGAAGGCACCGGAAATTACTACTAAATTACAAAGTAAATTAAAAAGTAGAACCTTAAGTTGTTGAATTTGCATCCGCATAGCAATAACATCTCCAGATGCATCTTCATTAACAATTGCCTGCAGAAACATATGATCAGCTCATAAGCTACAATCTAGAAGCAAACTTATATTAGAAAATACAATTGATAAGCTTCTAACGAGATATAAGCCACTTTGTTTGTTGACAAAAACAAAATGAAAATCAATATACCATTAAATACACATACATTATTCTTTATAAATTTAGCGCGTTGTGCGAACTTCAAAGTGCTAAGTGTCTCCAATGAACAACTGTAAAAAAACCAAATATTGGTTAGTAAATCTTCTAGGGAAAAAAAACACATTAGTCACTAGATTTATGTGACAAATAGCTCAAAAAGATAAACTACATTATACTTCTTCTAACTAGCATGCAAGGAAAAAGTTCTGGAACCTATTCATAAATGAACAACAATACATGTTCAGTTTCAAAACTCAGTTAAATATCAATGTTTCTTCTCCCTAGGAAAAACAATGACAAAATGATGAAATATTGGAACTTCATATATAAATACGAAGTAATTTTTTTCATTTAAGATGCATTGAATGATAAAGGATTAGCTTACCAACAAGATGGACTTATATTAGCAATGATTGTTGTTTTCGAGTTCCCTCCCAGAGAATCCTAAGAAACAAGCCACAATCAATAAAATTAACAAAGAAAAGATGTTGTAGTTCATAGTAAATGCACTACTTACTGCATATCAAAGAAAATTTGTACAGCATGAAACTCCAACAAGACATAGAAATAGGCTATATCAAGTAATTTATTTCACATTTTTATTGATTATTTTACTCCATCACAAAAGAATTAAAAGTTTGAAAACAGTTTGTTATTTAGAATGTGAAAAATTAACAACCTACCTGAAGCAAAAATGTAAGTTTTGAATCGCGGTAAGGAACATGGTGCGACTTGCCATTTGAGATATTTACAAGATTCATAATCACAAGTCTGCATGATTAATGATAGATACACTAAACAATTAATGAAGTTGGCATCATTTTGCAATTAAAAAAAAGGGTTCTCAACAATATATAAAAGATTATTAGAGGCTGAGTATATTAAGTACCCTAATGTGGAAAGAGACTTGTTGATATTGGTAGCTTCTTTAAGGCGTTCACCTTCAGCACCAGAACTCTTTTGCCTGATATAAAAGTTAAACCACAAACATTACCAAGACAAATAATTACAGTCCCATATTTTGATCTTTCACTCTCACAATCACTGTACCTCTCGGACCCTGCTAGATCAACAAGATTAAGTCGAGCAAACCGATGATGATTTACACCTTGGGATTCCCACTGAAAGTAACGACAATATAGTACAAAAATTAGGAAACACAATTGAAAATTTAAAAAAATAATAAATAATAATAAACATGATTGAAATTTTGATATGTAGAAGCTAAAGAAATAACTATGTCACTCACCTTACTCTCAATAATGCAAGTAAATACACTATGTGAGCGACTACTTGCACGATTCATATTTGTTGCAGCAACCTTTCTATTTGCTGCACCCTGACACATCACAGGAGTGATTCTAAAATAAATAAAAATAAAATAAAAACCAAGCTGTTGCTATAGTTATAAAAGAGAAAGATGAGTCTAAGAGAATTTAGCAACAAATTTTATACCAACTCTCAGGTTCTTCATCTAGGGGGGGAAAAACACTCTTCCTGTCATATATGTCAGTGTAAAAGGAAAATAAGATTTTCATTACTCTGAAAATTGCTTTTTCTTTCTCTTTGCAGGGTCCATGTTAAAAATAATAAAAAGAAGCTTCAGAGTTAAGGTGAAAGATTGTATAGTCAAGGCTTCAAAAGTATGGAATAACTATAACTTGATTATAAGAAAGCAGGCTACTGAAGGACCAATGGTGCACAAATATTTATACTACTTATAGAATATTAGTAACTAGTTGAGGCAACTACAGCGCAATGTCAAAAAGAGAAATAATAAAAATCTAGGTCAAGATATTAATACTTGAATAAGTTGTTGAATAACATCCCGAGCACTCATAACTTCTAACTCCTTGAGATTCTCAACATGAACCCCTTTCTTAGTGTCTTCTCTTATCTGCAGGAACTCAAACACAATATATGTGCATTAGTTACACAGAAAGGGGGAAAAAAGATACTTTACCTAAGGCACACTAACAAACATATGGAAATTTCTCATTGACTCCTTGAATATGTGTATATAAAGGCAAACTCCAGAAAATATCTATTATGTAAATAGAAAAGCTGAGCAAATATAAAAATATCAAGTAAAAAAGTATTATTCAACTGCAAGATAAGAGTTCAAAATTTCTCTTACCAACTCACATGACATGAAATGGACCATACCTGTAAATTTGTGGAAGAAGGGTCCAAGAGGTCAAGAATTTGTTCATTGTATATCTCCAAAAATGAGCATTTACAAGTAAATCTTAAGTTTTCTTCTTTACGATCATGAGTTTCCTGCCATGCCAGAGACTATTAATCAGAATTGTCATCCAATCACAGGAAAAGCTAAATGAATACATTTGAAGTAGAGATTCTAACTACAGTAACAGAATACCTTGTGTATTCTTGAAAACAAATACTCAAACACTCTAGGTGTCATTCCACAGTTAACACTGTGTCTTTGACTTCCTCCCTCAATATCTCCAAGCATAGTGTGAGTCTTCCCACTTCCAGTCTGCAATAATAATAATAAAAAAATAAATTTTAAAAATAAAATAAAGCACTAGTCAATCAAAACAAAACCCAAAAACTAACACACATATTGAAGAAGCAAGGGAAACCAAAATGCTCACCTGTCCATAAGCAAACATGCAGCTATTATAACCTCCCATACAATTATCCACCATAGGTATACCCGCAACCTTGAACAATTTCTCCTGCAACATTCATTTAGAACAAAACTTCAACAACCGAACAGATCAACAACAACGAAAGAGGCACATTACATTTAACAGTACTAGTAATAATACCTGAGTGACACTTTCATCCGCCACCAAATCAAAAGTGAATCGCGACTCGGGATGGCCGCCAGTCCAAGTAATAGTTTGACAGCTTTCCTGCCTTACACACTTGTTGTATCCTTGTACCGATATTTCAGATGCACTAAGCGGACGTAATCGAATAATTACCTACAGAATAATTGTGGTATGTTATTATATTAACTTAAAAATAAATAATTAGAAATTTATTACGAACAAGTGAGACATACTTGAACATTGCGGTCCTTGGAGGAGAAGGAGGGGTCGTCGGAGATGTCGAAGCTGGTGATGCCGTCAGTGGAAGTAGTAGTAGTTTGGAGGGAATCAGTGGAGGAGGAACGGCTGTGAAAGCCGAATCTGGTCTTGATTGCACTTGCTGTCTCTGATAAAAACGCCATTGTTGATCGGAGGAGTTAGGGTTGGTGATTTGAGTTGAGAGCTAAAAAATTTGAATTTTGAGGGAAACGAAGTAGATTTGACGGTCTGGATTGGGCGAAGCTGATTTGTATATTCAAAATAGATCAAGTGACCGTTTTATGATTTTTTTCAAATTATGCTGCTTTACATTGCATAGTCGATGATGCTGATCTCATCAAGCCCAGCCCAATCTATAGGCCCACTATTTTAAATGGATTGAGAGCACATCAAGCCCACAGCCCAATCAATAGGCCCACTATTTAAAATGAACTCCGATAGGGGTGTGCATGAGTCGGGTTCGGGCCAAACCGGACCGATCCGAAAAAACTCGAATCCAAAATCTTCATTTTTTGGACCGAACCAAAATCGGAGTCAAGCTGGGTCCTTATATATCGGAGTCAAGCTGGGTCCTTATATTTAGTGGACCGAACCGATTATTTTTCGGTTGAAAGTCTGGTCCAAAATTTTCGGATTCGAACATATGACTAGACAAAGTTTGAAGTAATCTTAATTAAAGAAAATTTGAAAAAATCCCCTACAAAGATGGTTGTCGCGTGGAAATTTTAATTTTAATTCAATTTAGCCGTAAGTCAACCTGTTGGCAATATCATATCCTCAATCCTTGCACTGAAATAATACAGTAAAAGCTTGTTCTAACCTTTTTCAATTATGAGGAAGGTTTGCAACAAAACAGAGAAACAGCTCGGATAATAACATGAATTATAATTAAAATAACAATAATAATAAATAAATAAGATTGATTAATTTTCTTATTGGATTTCCTACTTGACAGAACTTTACCGTTGAAATAATTAAATATTAGAAATAAAAGCCATATACAAATTATGAACCCAAAATAAAAGAAAATGTCAGCTCTCAATTCTCTAGTGTACTCGTTTCATGTTGTTCCTCTGGCGACAAAACCTGTAAATAGACATACAACAAAAGTGACAATCAATTATCATATACTTTGGAAACAATCTGGACCTCTATGGGAAAAAAAAAAAATACAAAACTAATTAATAATTATCAAAACTACATAATTTTACATTAATTGAGAAATTGAAGAATAAAATGAGTAAACCTTTTGATTTTTTTTTCTTGGTTTAGCCTAGAGAGTTTTCTGGTTTCCAGTTTTAGTATCAATGACTGAGCTGACAAATGCGCATGCGTCATGCCTGAGAGGTTCAAAAGTGCAAGTTGAGTTGAAATTTCAGTGACTGAGAACCAAAGGCAGAACTCAAATCCTTAGATTTCAATCACAGTCCCAATGAGCATTTCCAAGTGTCTAGTGTAATTGTACCCATATGCATAATCTACAGCTAAGGTGTCACATATTGATAGAAAGAGAGAATTATGAGATGGAAAGCTCATGCAGACATACCAAACCCAGAGCTTCAGCTGCAGTTCTGTGGCTCTCTTCATTGCAAACACCTACAAGCATATCCATTAGGAATTCCCTCTGCTCTATGTTCAAGAGTTTCGCAAGGCCTCGTGCCACCATCTCCATTTCAGGCTGCAGAACCATATCCATGGGTTAATAGTCAAATCAATTCAATTTTGGAGCATAGATTAAAATATTAAAAACCATAGTAAACCTATTCAATATTGATATCGAAAGAAAGTTGGGGAAAAAAAAATTCTTATCAATCATCAGCATTTATCATTAATGTCAAAAACTGCAGAAACAATCATGTAATCTTCTGCTGCCTCCTCCCTGAATCCCTCCCTTCTAATTCGTCCTTTTCTTTGATGAAGCTGAGTATTCCACCTATCACCAATTATCACTAAATCTACTTTACTTTGATGATCAGGTGAATGCAGTTAGTAATTTTTATTAGGTTCCATCATTCCCTCAGGAAAATATCATATAGCATGCTTTTTTCTCATCACCACAAATTGAAGCACACTTACAAGTGGACTAACACGTTTTCTTCCAACAACCTTCTTACACCACCATGCTTATGTTGCTGCATATCAGCAAACATGAGGCATGACTACCCTAGG